>JANHFT010001822.1:114104-126926 GCA_032467955.1 Pseudoxenodon macrops | reverse complement strand
CATCGGGCAGGGCTGGCTTGACAGAAATTTGATTTTTAACTATTTTAAAAGGGATTTTTAAATAGGGCCAGATTTGTGATATTTGTTTTTAATTGGTTTTTAACTTTTGTATTGTGTGTTTTTATTACTGGCTGTGCACTGCCCTGAGTCTTTTGAGAGAAGGGCGGTATATAAATTTAATAAAATAAAATAAAATAAAAAATAATTGTTACATTACATCCTATAAACATGTTGGAATTGTCTCAGTTCAAAAATAAAGTTCAATTTATTTTGAAGTGTAAAGTCTGTTGAAACTCAGCATAAAATAACTTTTGATTCACTGCACATCTACGTCAATAACCTTTGGATTTCTACATTATAATGCTGAGTAATGTCATCCTATCTGTTTTGAGGTCCTGTTTTGCAGATTTTTCAGATCTATTGAGAAAGTCAGCTATTGAATATGTAATGTATTTACTCATAATGTTCTTTAAAAAGAAGAAAATCACTTTGCACTTTTGTTTTGAATCATGTATTGATACATCTTTTGTCTCTTTCATCATGCAATTTCCTAATGCGTACTTGGTTCTGATGTGAAATCTATTCTAGTGATAGTTCAAATTCCTCAATAACTCAAAAAAATCTTCTACAATCTTTTCAAACCCTGTCACTCCTTGAGCACTTTAGAAACAGTTTGGTGTTAAGTAGCTGTTGTGTAACAGAAAGGTTGCTGAAAGCTGTTCTCTGAAGCGGTTTACTGGTAAGGTTAATCTCAAAATCATTGAAATGTGAAAAATTAAACTTTCAAAAGCTATTTGCAATAGAATTAAACTTTTCATTTCAAATACAGTATAGATATTTCCATAATATATAATATAGATATATTATAGATATTTCCAGGCACAAAGAGTGTCAGTTTTCAAAATTGTCTAACTACCAGTATATTTTCAAAAATTATAGCATGCAAACAGAGTTAACAATGTGTTGAACTTGAAGAAAAAATATACATACACATTATGTCAAATCAAAGCAATTATTTGGGCCAAATAACATTTGGCAGTATCTGGTAGCTTCTTGTAAAGTTTTGTTCAAGTCAAGCTTGACTTGTGGTGAATTCATGTCCACGTAGCTTTCTTGTCAGCTACACAAATATAGTTTCCCTTATATCTTGTGTTTTGTCTTGTTTTTGACCTCCTAGTTAGCCCAGATATTCCTAGGAAATCCCATTCAGGTTCTAAATAGGCCAAACACCATCCATTTACTTGGGCAAAGTGGCATTAAAAGGCAGATTACCTCTGATATGAGAAGTTATTTTAGAGTTATATTACTTTACTCTGTAATTAAAATTACATTTCCTCAATTCAACCAATCTTGTTTTACATTAAGCTTGCATTATGGTACATTTTTCCTAAAAATTGCCATAACTAATTTTATTTTAATTAACTGTTTAATATATTATCTCTTCAGAGTAAGTGGATTGCAGCAACAGGCATGTGGCTTTTTAACCTCTATCATACTAGGTAACATCGGTTAGCTGTACATCCTGTATAATCTCAGGTTTTTTTGTTTTTTTTTGTTAAACAGCCATACTAAATGCAGCTTATATTGGCTTTAGCCAAATCATTCTAGTAAAGTCAGAACCATAGGTTTACGATTTCCTGTTGGCTTGGGAGAAAAAAATATTACTGCATTCACATACATTAGTTTAAAAAAATATCTGGTTAACCAACAGGAATTAGATCTGCTTGTTGTCATTTATAGTAAAGAAAAAAACTCATTTTTTCCCATAGCTTCCCCAACTGTAGAATGTACTGTTGAAGTTTTATGTGACTGGTGTGATCTATTTTGCTTATAAGCAGGTATTGTGGTCCAGCTGTGTTTGGACTAATATGACAGATGCGTAATTTGGCACTTGCCTGTATCCATAAGTTAGAGAGAATGATAAATTGTCTCATCCTCTTCAGTACTGATTATCTGCTTGCATATTTATTGTTTAATGTGATTTTTTTTCTTGGCTTTCATTCTTTCTTTCTTTTCTGCTTGAACAAAAACATGAAACTGTATGTCTGTTCAGGGCTGTTTCTCAGAGACTCTGACAAATGAGACATTACAGAAAACTTTGAGAATCCTGTTGGTCTTCTAGGACAGAATTTTTGTTTCTCTGGAGCAGTGTTTTTCAACCTTAGCAACTTTTAAGATGTGTGGATTTCAATAGCTAAAATTCACTAGCCAGTATGCTGACTTGGGAATTCTGGGAGTTGAAGTCCACAGACCTTAAAGTTACAAGGTTCAGGGAACACTGCTGTGGAGTATGTTGGAGCAGGGGGAATGAGCAGGGATATTGGAAAGCCAGTTTGTTGTAAGGGTTAAAGGTGCTGTCTCAGAAACCAGGAGATGAGAGTTCAAATCCTGCCCTAGGCATGAGAAGAAAGCCAGGTGGATGACTTTAGTCCAGTCACTCTTCTCAACCAAATCCATTTCTTGTGGCTGTTTTTGTGAGAAAAATAAAAGGATGAAAGGGAGCGTTATGGATATGTGGTGCCTTGATTTACTTAACAAGTAACAAAGGTGGGTTAAAAATCTAATAAACAGAATAAATACAACACCCTTGGTAGTGGTGATAGTAACATAGACATATGTGCTCAACTGGTGAGCTCTCAAAATAAAATGAAGATACCACCACCCTACCAAGTCTCTTGATCTTCCATTAGGAAAACAAATATGCAAGTTAGTAAGATATTTTAAAAAAACAGGACTTGTTTAACAAAAGGAGAAATAACAAAATTAAAACAGTGGAATCTAACAGAGAGTAAGGAAATAATTCTAAAAATTATTCTTGTTTGTGTACCTCAGGAGATAATTGTAGTTCATTTATTCAGTTAATAGTAGAGCAGCTGTCACCATGAAAGATTGGGAGGAGGGGCTATTATTTCAGTCCTTCCCTTGTATGTCTTTATTTTGGGGGAATTCCTGTTTCTCTCTACTTTTCAGAATCTCTTTTCTTTCAGCCATTTGCATAAAAAAATGTTTTAAGGATATCCACTTCTTGATCATCTAAGATCAAAACTTGCTTTATTTCAAGCATTCCAGAAAGGCTGCATGTATATATGTCTTAAGATCTTCCTCAAATTTCAGATATATTGGAAAATTTCATTTGGTTGCAAATGCCAACACCAGCACGTCAGAGGAGGTTGCACTGTTATCATATAAAACTAACTAAACTTTGTTTCACTGATGCAAATGGAAGAAAATGATTTGATGTCATTGTAGAAGAACTTTGTAAGGCTTGAGAGAATATGAAGACACAGAAAAGTCTTTCAGCTTTCTAGCACCATGTATTGTATAAAGTTGCTTCACATTGTTGACCGTCTTAACTTAATTATTTTCTTTACTGCCTGTCATAATTTTTCTGTACAGTCTTGAGCAGAGAATACTTTTTCCAGTCATGGAACTATCCCAAAGTTATTTATATCTTATGGTAACTGAACCAAAGTTTTGCATGCCAATGTGATATACTGAATTATAACCTTGGGCAAAGTACTTTTGTGTTTTTGGTGTTATAATTTGGTCTAAAATGATGAGGGTTGAGGTGCAATCCACCAGGAACATCTTCTGCTCAAAATGAATGAGAATTATGATGCTGTGACTCATTTCCTGCCAGATGCGAAAACAGATCTATAACTGCTGCACAAACCATCAGCCCCAGCTCTTCCTTCTCCTCTCCTTTGTATGGCATCACATTATTTTGGAACACAATTTCATTACCTTTCTTCAAATTCATGGGACTTCGGAAAATCATTGCTGAATGATACTACATCATGTTATACAAACCACCAGACATCTCAAAGCAGCAATCTAGGGCAGCTTTTTTGCAGCAATCTTACCATCCACCATAGTGTTTCATTCAATTCCCAAAGAAATTAGACTAGGTGAGATTGATTGTGCTTCAAGTGTTGTCATGTGTTTTTAAAAACTGCCACTTATTTAAAACAAAAGTTGTAATCCCAGCAGTCACCATTAATCATGCAATGTACTACAATATACATATTGTTAAGTGTCTGTATTTTGGATCATTTCCAGAAGAATCCTTCACTCTTTCCTTTTTCTACACAATGATTCTTGCCAAGTTTGTGATTCAGGAGAAATATGTTCTAAGTACTTTGGTTGTCAGGAGATTACCTGATCGGGATTTTTAAAAGGAGAGAAAGGGGACATCATGTGTGAGGACCTTTTTCCATTGTTCAGCATGAAGAAAAACTTTATCTGCCACTATTGAGCCTAGTAGTAGGAAATGCAACGTAGAGGGATGTATAGCTCTCTTATCCTTTTCTTTTTGAAAAGGTTTCCAATGGTTTTGAGTAGACTTGAACTAGGATATCATCAATTGTTGCCCAACACTTTGACCTCTGTACTGCACTGGCTCTTCTATACCATTAAAGCAGAAGTGTCAAACTCAATTTCATTGAGAACCGCATCAGGGTTGTGCTTGACCTCGGGGGTGGACGTGGTCAGGGTGGGCATGGCCAGCTTGAAGTTATTCATGTCAGAGGCGTTTGTTGTGGCCCAATCACTCTGCCAGCAAAAATGGGCTCCATAACTCCAATTTCAGTTGCGATGGCCTCCTGCTGCTCTCTGCCAGTGAAAATGGAGTTTGTGGGGGATACATGCGGCCCCCTCGAGCTCCATTTTCACTGGCAGAGGGCAGCAGGAGGCCATCACAGCTGATAATGGAATCTGGGAGGGTCACACACAGCCCTCCTGAGCTGGCAGAGGCACCACAGGCCGGTCCTTTTCTGTTTCTAGGGCAGCCCGGCGGGCCAGGGCTAAGCACCCTGTCAGCTGGATATGAGCCCCGGGTTTTGGATTTGACACCCCTGCATTAGAGCATGGCAGATAATGGATATATCATTTCACCCAGCATGCAAAAAAAATATTTGCCAGCATAATGTTCTTAATTTTTCCTACTGATACGGCTATTTGTAATTGTGTGGTATGGAATATGATTTGTTCAAAAGGTAATTTAATATGAGAATGCTCATGATGTAATTTATGATGTAAATATACTTCACAATGATGCTCTTGATATAATTGATGGTATGACATGTAATGATAGAAGGATTGTCATAATTTTGTGATACAATGCTACCATCTGTTGTGAGCTTTTAAATAAATATTAGCGTGGAAGTGGAAGCTCCTGAAGCAGTGTGGAAACAGGCTTTTAGGCTTTACCATGAGAGTTTAGCAGAGGAGAAATTAAAATGTAAAAAGGCATTCTAGTGTTTTGAGTCTGGAAATGCGCTTGTCCTGCCTGGGTTGAGTTATAAAAGAAAAACAAAAGGTTTTTTAAATCTGAAATTAGAACCCAGTTCTAATTTCATGACATGTAATGACATGGCTTATCCATTATAAACTCCACATTTGTAGCACCATAAGAACATAAGTGTCATCTTGAATAACACCAGTGACCCATCAGGATGGCATTCTGTGCCCATATTGCCAAACCAGATGCTTTCTGGACACCCTGTGATTTTAACCGGATAATAATAACCTTTTTTTGCTATTTGAATACAGCAATCAATATTTCTGGGAGTGGTAAACAGCTCTTTATAGACTACTAGCCCCTGATAGGTCAATCTTTCAGGCCCTTTTAAAATTATTCTAAATAATTGCACAATGAAATTATGCATTGTTTAAAGATATATAGTTGTGTGTGCGTGTGCGTATGTATGCACATGTCTTTTTTGGGGGAGGGGGCTTCTCATTTTCCATAATATCCTCTTTTAGGTATGTACACAATATTCCAATATAGTCACTATGATTTTGCTAAGGGGATTACAATATTGATGTTTTATTTTTAAATCTCCAAATTTTGCCTCCCCCAACCCCCATTACAATCTGAGTTGATATTTCTTTTACTTATTTACCATGATTCCAGGATACCTTCCCCAATCAGCTACTCCCAACTGCCAGCAACTTTCCCAACTTTCAACCCATTCATTAATGTATGAAGTTTGATTTTTTTTTCCTGCTGATGTACATTACTCTGCGTGGAACCGCATTTGACATCTGGCACTCATTCATATAGTTTGGAGAAATATTTTTGGAGCTCTTCACTGTATATTTTATTTTCTTCTTGTGATAATTTTTGTAGTGTTGGCAAATTTGGCTACCTCTGTGCTCAAATATAATAACGAAACACGTTATATAATATATAAACGTTCTGGCCCCTGTGTTCATATGTCTCCAGTATACATTGCAGAGCATTAATTGTAGTTTTGCTAGATTTAGAGTTCCAGTTCTCATACCAACAACTCCACTAGATTAAATTGGAATTCTAGTCACACTTTTATCTTGATCAATATTTACTTTTCTATTTTTAGAATTATTTTGTGCTTGCATTCTTCTATCCTAGAATGCAATCTCTATGTCAAATACACTATAAGAGAACTATAACTTAAGAAGTGTTTTTAATCTTAACTGTAGCACTTTTCATTGTTTTTTAAAACATTCTTCGCCTAAAAAGTAGATTAGGAAGGAGGTGATACAACAAGAAAAGAAAAGAAATCTTTGTCCTTTTATTTCTCTCCTTAGTAGTTTGCTTAAAAAAGTATTCCATATTGCTATTTAAGGCACAGACATCAGTAGTGTAGTGCAATAAATATTTTTATTTCACATAAAAAGTTGTGTCTTTTTCATTAAAAACCAAAAACAAAATGAAGTTTCTATATAGAAGATTGGCTAAGAATTGTTTTGATTGGTTTTTTTATGTCTACTAGGTGAGATAATTTAAATTGTTAAATTACTTTTTTATATGTGTATAATTAAATGAGGTTAGATTTCTTTGATTTAGCTGGCAACAATTTTTTAAAAATCCTTCTTCATACAATTTGTATGATAGATATACACAAACTGGTATTTGTGCAATAGGACTTTCTGTACTTTTCTTCATTTGCACCTTATCTCCAAAAACTTTTTTAGTGATCTTTGGGAACTGGAAGGGACAAAAACAATCTAGTTTGCCATTCCATTTATTCTATTGGCAGGCAAACTCAAATTCTTAAATCCTATAAGGAGAAGTTCTGCTGTGAAGCACTTATCTTGGAACTTACGATGTTTAAGTAAGGATGAATGGCTTGTAAGAAAATTGAGATTGATTTAGTCCTGGACTTCAGATAAACTTATGAAACAAACAGAGTTTCTTCTACATGGGAGTTCTCTAAAGAAACTATAAGCAGTAGGCAAGATCATTTCCCCCCTTCTGATAGCACAAACCAGTACAACCAGGCCAGCATTATAGAAATCTCTGAAGGCATAAAACTGGGTAGAGGTCCTATTCTAGCCTATTTTGTATGCATACGGTCATTTTTAAAGACTTCGTCTTACAGACTAGAGAGAATATGTGAATCAGTTCATTCATTTTCATGTGTTCATAAGTCTGCGTCATACTTACGTTTCAGTCATCATTGGAAAAACAAAAACGTATTTGGATTTAAACCTGAAAATATTTGTTTTCCACAGACAGTGCATTCTTCTATGCATTTTATCCAAACCATAAAATGTAGAGACTACAAGATAATGTTTAGATTTCCATTGATGAAGTTTGAATTGAATCATTTCATTTAAAATGCAAATGTCTAATATTCTGAAGCACTACTATTTCAGATTATAAAATATATCACGGATCTTGTGCTTGTCTTTGATTTACTGTTTATTCTTATTGATTTATTTTTCAGTGAACAGAGTATATGCCAAGCCCGGGCATCAGTTATGGTTTATGACGATACCAGTAAGAAATGGGTGCCAATAAAGCCTGGACAACAGGGCTTCAGCCGAATCAACATCTATCACAACACGGCCAGCAACACATTTAGAGTAGTTGGAGTTAAACTTCAAGATCAACAAGTGAGTGTTTTTTCAGCCTTTCAACCATAGAAGTTCTAAAATAGAATTCAGAGAACAGTGGTTGTTCTGTGTTTTAGAAAAAGGTATGTTAGTGTGCGTATGTACATACAAACTTTTTTATTTTAAGAGTACATTCTTTCCTCTGTGGTTGAAATACATAATTTATGCTGAGCAAAGGACGCCTTATGCTGAAGTGGGCTGTTGCTCCATTTAACACAGAACTGTTCTCAAGTGGTTACAAGAAGTTCTCCAGGGTTTCAGATAATTCCAGCATTACCACGAGATGCCAGCTTTTATATGTAGGATACTGTATAAATAAAGCATGTTCTACGTTCCAAGATTTATACTCCCCCCCCATTTGTTTGAATTATTTATTTATACATATTGTTCTACTTCAAACCCCACAAGGCAGCTTGCTTTACAAGAAAGCTCTCGTTAGCATAATAATCTTCTAGTCATCATTTGTTGTGAAAGTCCCTTTGAACCCTAGGGCCTTAATGATTTTCAAAAGGCAAGCAAGTTGAAGCTCTTCATATCTTCAGAAGCAAGATGTTTCTTATCATCTGCATTTGAATGAGAAGCTTCCTTCCTCAGCCTATCTTAAGATACATTCACATTACTAACTCTAGTCAATAAAGATGATCTGAAGGTGCCACATAGGTAGGAATTTAAAAGATAAAAGCTCAAATTGGCTGGAAGCCTATTGGTTTATCAGTAGCAGAGGTGGGTTCTAAATCTTCTTACTGCCGGTTCTCTCGGGCGTGATGTGGCCCCGCATACGCTTTGCACATCGTGCATGCATGTGCAATGCTTTAAAAACGCTTCTGCACATGCACAGAAGCAAAATCCAAGATGGCGGCACCTATGGCGCCACCAAAAGAACCAGCTCAGGGGCATAGCAGGCCTGGGTTGCTAACGGTTCTACCGAACTGGGCTGGTAAGTTACTAACAGTTCACTAGAACCGGACCAGACCGGACCATTAGGAACCCACCTCTGATCAGCAGACTAACTTCATTAATGTGGAAACTACCAAACTGGTTGTTTTTTTGTTTTTTGCAGAAATAAATTGGGCTACTTCAGTTTCAATTTCTAAGTCATTCAGGGGCAGCTCCAATCTAAACATGAGGTGGGAATTAATCATAGTTATATGGACTTTCTGTTTCCAAAAAGACTGGGTTTGGCTCATCAGTCAAATTGGAAGGTCTCCTAGCCAGTCTTATGGGAACCAGTGCCTCTTTGAACTTTTGCAGGCAGTCTCCAAGATATTGCTCTTTTATATATACCTTGACATAGATGACTCCACCAGAGTAGCCAATGTTGTTCCTCTTCTACGTCAAGGCCTGCATAATGATTGAAATGTATCTAGATGATCCATTTCTGTTAGGATTTTCTGTAGATGAAGCCCTGTCATCTCCTCTAAAAAAAAGAAGGTTGGAGATTGGGCAGAAGTTCTGTAATATAGCTGGATAGAAGTATGCCTCCTTTACAGTAGATGGTTTCTTTCTTTCCGTCAGAGTGGTATCACTTACCTTCCAGATCCAGCTGAATGTATTCTACTTAGGAAGCCAGAATTGGCATAAATCCAATTGTGCTGCAGAGGATTGTTTTCACTTTCTTGATCTGTACAAGCTCAAAGGGATCCCAGATAATCTTGTTAGACACTACCCTCATCACCTCATAAGATTCTGTCCAATTAGTGTCCATTTTCAATGAATGTGAATCATTTTATCTCAAAGAATCCCATAAAATTATTGTGGTGGTCAGCGTAGAGGTGAGCTTCTTTACCAAGGGCTACTAAACAATGGGCACTCACTGATTGTCTTCTGCCAACATTAGCTGCTTCATTTCTTGAAGCTTTGCAGAAAGGGAGGCCTTCCATCTGCAACCTGGGAAACCCTGATCGTATTCAATCATGTTTAATGTCCTTGTTGAATCCCAGAAAACAGTTACTTGAAGGCTGGAAAAATTCCTAGGTGCCCTCATGAAATCTCTTGGATTTATTAGGGGCCTGGGGCAGTGGGGACAGGCCATTTTAACCATCCCATTGCCCTCACAGAGGTCAGAGGTGAGGCGCCAATGTGCATAATTGATTGGACTGTAGCAAGAGGGTTGATGGTAGCGCCCCCTACCTTCAGATCACATTGCTGCTACACTCTTGCAGATGGTACTTTATTTCTAAATTGTATCTGATTTAGGCATTTGGATCTGAAGAGGAAAGATACCTAGATTGAAAAGAGCAACATTTATGATATGGGGGGATTTAGGAGTCTGAGCTGTGAGGGCAGGGCAAAACAAGGAACTATATAGACTCTGGAGTCTCACTATTGATGATTCTGGCCGAATGGTTAAGATAAATCCTATCTCAATTATAAATATTTGCTTTACTTGTGGGGGCCTGAAGATATAATCCCTAGAATCTGCAGTTAAAAGGATCAGATAACAGGTGTTGAGAAAGATTTCTTCCTATTTGGACTCCGAGGAGAACAGACAATACCGGGCTAAATGAAAAGATAGATGCAAGATATATTCTTATATTCATTTTCTGCCTTTCTGGAAATATATATATATATTGGGGGGGGGGGAATCAAAATTTATTTCAAAAAGAAAATAAACTCTTACATAAAGAGAAAAACAAGGTATATAACATCTGACTATATAATAATGTTAAGATGATACATGGGTTTATGTGTATTTTTTCCCTGCTAATTATTAGAATTAGCTGTTGATTCATTATTATCTTTGTAGGTTGTGGTGCTGCCTTTTAGGCTACTTCTGATGCAGAAGTAGATCAATTCATAAAACCCATTCATAAAACTAGGTAATAAAATTATGCACTATTATAGTAGTAAAAACTATCATATGAAAATAATGGCATCAGATTAAAGCATATGTTCTTAGTGACTGCTCATTTCTTCTATTTCGATTCCAGGTAGTGATTAATTATTCAATTGTGAAAGGATTGAAGTACAATCAGGCAACGCCAACATTCCATCAATGGCGTGACGCACGGCAGGTTTATGGACTGAACTTTGCTAGTAAAGAAGAGGCAACCACATTTTCAAATGCAATGCTATTTGCCCTAAATATCATGAACTCACAGCAAGATGGAGGTAAGACAAATAATTATGATTATCAGGTCCACCATCACCACCTCTGTTAGCAAATCATAGCCCGATATACAGTAGTACAGCTATTAGAGTCAGGATACATGACTTATTCAGAGTGCAATAGCTGCCCATTTTTGAAAGCAAATGAAGGTAAAACCTTGGTTTTTTTAAAATGTACGTTTTTCTGTTTTAAGATTTCTGTTAAATTGTAAGAGAACAGTATTGCTAGCAATAGCACATGCTATTAGCTGTCTCTGCCCAATGGAGGGGTGTTGGTGGAATATGGATACTCATAAAACAAATAATCTAGACACTTTTCATAGCTGAAATTTTACTGTTTCCGTTATTATGAAGAAATGTGATACCTTTTTTTCTTTTTTTAATCCATCTGTGCGAGATCTATGTGAGACATGAATTTGCCATGTGATGTTTAGGTTTATCTTATCAACCCCATTAGGTAGACCAGACTATGAAATTAAATCCACAGGTTGTCTACAACTACTTTTATGGAGATTGGCTGTAACAATATCATCTTGTGCTGCATATTGTGCTATAGCTCTTCTTCCTTCTCTTAATTTAATAAATCAGGTGGGTGTTTGTCCGTTCTGGAATTTAAAAAGATATTTTGGCCCCTTTTACTAGGCTAGAACTTCTGCAAATCCCCAGGAAGGTCATCTTCCTCACTCTCTGTTCTGTAGGTCCTTATCCTAAAAGAAATGTGAACTTAAGATTTGGTTGACCAAGATGTTTACTTGCTGCTTTTCACATGCATTCAAGATTTCTTTTCCCATGGCATATAGAATAATAGTTAAGTTAGAATAAAGCTTAGCTATTTTTTCTAATTTTTTTCAAAAGCTAAATGCTAAATGGATATCCTTGCTACTAGGCACATGTTAAGCAAATGCTTGAAATATGAACAAAAAATGTAAATAATAATAGTGTGTAGAGCTTTCCAATTTATTTTGTTATCACTAAATCAACATGATGGAGTCTTCTCAAAGATGAAGAAATGTCCATTTGTATTTCCTAAACTCAGATTATTATTTAACAGGTCAGTGTTTGAGGGCAGGAATTTTATGTTCATTCTTGTGATCATTCTTAGGATATCAAATTGATGGCATTAGTTACTTAGACTATTTCTGATGTCCTATTTTTAACATTCATTTTCTTTATAAACCAAACTCAGTACTTTATCTTGAAGTGAGGTTTACAAAGATCATCTTGAGTGTTTGGCAGTAAACTGCTTATTACACTCAGACACCCACCTGTATGACTATCATGAGTCTGAATTAATTTGGCCGCATACAAATGTAATTGATTGATTAATTGATCTGCTCAGTGGTGTAGGATGAAAAAAAGAGACATTAACACTGCATCTGCTCTCACCGGGTTCCATTTGTTTTAATGGAACAGAATATTTTTACAGCAGTGTGTTCTTGGGAGATCATTGAGAACCTGGGGATAGTGCTGGCCATTTTTGTTAACCATTAGAATTATCTTCATCAGCTTTTGTGTTTTTTTGTTTAGATTCCCTAAGAAAATATTCTCAATCTTTAATAAATAAGTGTCTTGAACCATTAAATCAAAATAGTTATCCTAATTTAATCAATCCATCCCAGCATTTCTCTCCTGGACATTTCCATTGAATTTCTTATTAGTCTATACTAGAAGAAGAAACACAAAGTCCATAGTAAAGCTTTTTTTTTTTTAATGTCATTTGGAGGGCATGAAAATCCTGAGCTTCTTTTTCTTGCTCTTCAGAATAGAATAGAATAGAATAGAATAGAATAGAATAGAATAGAATAGAATAGAATAGAATAGAATAGAATAGAA
>JANHFT010001822.1:89130-112389 GCA_032467955.1 Pseudoxenodon macrops | reverse complement strand
TGGCCAAGTGTGATTGGACACACAAGGAATTTGTCTTTGGTGCATGTGCTCTCAGTGTACATAAAAATACATGTTAGAGGAAGTGTTTTAATTTGCGCCATAGCATCATGGATGGGCAGACACAGCTAAGCATTTAGGTAATTTACTAAAAGAGATTCCTTCAAATCTAGTCTCAAAGGAGCCCTTGATTCATCAACCCTAATTCACAATTTGAAACATCTCTCTTTCTCATCTTGTTTCTTTTAATCTACTCTATTCTTAGAATGCAAATTTAAATCAGTTTAAATAGTTTCTAATTCCTACTGAGACATGAAACTGAAAGGAAGGGAATGATCTATTCTGAATGCAAGAAAAGTTGTGATGTTCATACTTTGCAGACAGAAGATCCGTAAAAAGATTAGATAGCAATAACATGAATTTAATATAGTCTGGATTTATAAGTGCATATTTCAAGATAGTGGATTTTGAAACGGATATTAGAAATATCTTAGAATTTAGAAACAATAGTTAATTCAGGTTCAATTCATATTCAATTCCAGGGAGAGAGAAAGACCTTCTAATATCCTAAAAATCAGAACAGTTTATCCCATTAGCTGAAGTAGAACACATACTTTGCATGAAGATAATTCAGATTTCAGAGCTGCCATCCTATTTTTATTCCTATTATTTAAATCTCCCAAGTCATTTTTGTTGTGTTAAATTCAGTCTCCAGTTAAAAGAGAGCAGAATAAAGAAAGACTTCTGCCTTGGGGAATGATGTCAATGAGAACACAGTATATCAGGGTTCTCCAACCTTGGCAACTTTAAGACTTGTGAACTTCAGCTCCCATAATTCCTCAGCCAGCAAAGCTGGAGACCCCTGCACTATATGAATCAGTGATACCAACTGGGTTTAAATCACCACACAATAAGCAATCTCCTTAGTTTCTAATTTATTTATTTTTAGATTTAAAAATTATGAAAAAAATTATCTCATTTTTTTATCCCATTTTTTATTATTTTTATAAGTAACTCAAGGCAGCGAACATATATAATACTTCTTCCTTTTGTTATTTTCCACACAACAACCTTGTGATATGGGTTGGGCTGAGAGAATGACTGACCCAAAGTCACCCAGGCAACTTTCATGCCTAAAGCAGGACTAGAACTCACAATCTCCTATGCCAGCACCTTAACCAGTACATCAAATAACGTAGTGTGATATAATGTGAGCTTTATTCTTAAAGTCTGTTTGAGAATTCAGAGTGAGGAAAGTTTAATCTGAAACTTAGTATGAAGCTTGGCAGGTGATATTAGTGTCAATGGCATGGGTATAGATAAATATAGGTAAATATTATGGATAATATATAAGCATGTTATAAGGCCTGTTTATAGACTTGGATAGAAAAGAGACCAGGTATTGTGCCTTTGACTGCATCTACACAGAACTGAAAAATAAGAGTTTTTAACATTGTTGACAATATGGCAGGGATCTTGGAACTTCCAACAGGCACTATCAACAAAGCTTTGCTTTGAACAGTTTGAGAAGCCTGAATTAACGCCATTCTTTGTCCCTTGGATAACGTTCTTATATCTCTTTACTCCATTGTGTTCCTCTGTATCCTGGCTTATTAGGATATTCAAAGAGAGTTCGTTATAAAGAACTGAAGGTAAATCTGGATAAGACAGAATTGTCAATTCCAGAGGCTGATTTTTTTTAAAAATATGCCTCTACTGAATAAGGTTGTGTTTATCTTCAGATTTGGAGATCTGTCTTTAATGTTGAATAGACAAATTACAATAGGAAAAGGAAGCATTTTCAGCATTGATTGATTGATTAAAAATTGTCTTCTTTACTAGAAGAAACCTAGCATTGATTGGGCATATTCAAATTATTTTTTTGATGCATTATTGCAGTTCAATGTTCATAGGAAAAAAAAACTTTTATACATCTCAGAAGGGAGCACAGAAGTGGTAGTAGTGGTGCTTCCAAAGTATACCCTATCATACCTGTGTTTCAAATTGTTGTACTACTTGCCATTTCCTTTCTGGTCTCAATTGAAGGTACTAATTATCCTATATAATATCTTACATCAGTGGTTCTCAACCTGTGGCTCAGTCTGAGGGGGAGCATGATGTCACAGAGGGTTTGCAAAGGCTTGAAGAAATTTTGGGATTTAAATCTTAAATCTTGGGGTCCGTGGCCATGGTCCACGGACACAAAAGATATTTAAAGGGGGGGGGGTATGTGTTGAAGAAAATGTTTGAGAACCACTACCTCACATAGTTTGGGCCCAGATTAGATACAGGACCACCTTCATCCATTCAGTGGCACATGACTTGCAGATCCTAAATAATATCAACAACTAATTCTGAAACTGAATCCAGATTATGTAATAATTTGTCACTGGAGCTGAAACTTTCCTCTTTCGTATTATAGTTTAGAAGAGGGCTTAAAATATTTTTAATACAGGTCTTCTACACCTTTTTACTAACTTAGAGTTTTTAATTGGGATTTAATCATTTTACTGAATTATGAATATTTGTGGTTGAGCAAATATTGGGACTTGATACCATATACAAATTTAAAAATAAAGAGAAAACAAAATAGTTTACCATTGTAGTAATGTAACATGTGAACAAAGTAGCGTGAACAAATAATGATACTAAAATAAGATCCTGGTAAGTCAGGTGATTAAGAATGTTCTTCAGTATTCTGTTGATGAAAAGTTGTCTATTTTAAAATCTTAGGTGTCAGTAAGACAAACTGATCCGTCATGAGTACATTTTTGGCTATCATTTGATAATCATGTTACTTAATTCAGCCAGACTGGAACTTGTGACTTGGTAGTGTAAAGCTTCCTATCCCATTGCTCATAGGTACGGATTTGTTTAGTCTTCTTATTTTTGACATGGGTTTCGTATGATGTGCTTATTTATAGAGACAATCCATGTTAGAGTGGAATCTTTTTTTTTTTTAAATACCCCATAGTGGGCATATTCCAGCTTTGTTTAACACGTTCTGCTCATTCCATAGGAGAGAATTAAGCACAGACACTTAACTCTTATTGTTTATGTGAATGAGATGCCTGGATCAAACCAACTGTGATTGGACAATTGGTTTAGTCAGTACATCAGCTGGGGACAGCTGAGTTTATACTTAATCATTTACACTAATGTTGCTCCATACAACTCAACAGGAATGTGAGGGAGAGATCTTTTTGTGAGATTAAGCTTTGGAATGTAAAACCAAATGGATGAAGTTATTCCTTAAGGATAAATGGCAGGCCAAATAATCACATTACCAAGTGTGTATTTGTGCATGTGTCAGGAATGGGGAAGTAAGGCAGAAATGTCTTCACTTAAAAAAAAACTCCTTAAGAATACCATTCCATTGGGTGCTTTTCAGTTGGGTTGAGAAAATTGGAAGGTTATGAAGACTAGACACCCAATTCTTTCCCTTAAATCCCAATGGAATTCCTCTTTTCAAGCAGCTGGAATGGATTGTTGAGGTCTGGCTTCCTGCCCTCAGATGATAGGATTAACATTATGGGGAGAGGGTCATAATTATGGGGCATATTCTCAGGGATCATAGGGAGTGCACAGAAACTCTTTGAACTATCCAACAGCCTGGTATTTGGCAGAGTTGCTCTTTCCTGCATAACTAAAATATTGTACCATAAAAGCCCTTGATAAGATGGAATAAGCTAATGCTGTAATTTATCCTTCCATCAGTGAAAGGCTGACCCATGCTGAATTCCAAGACAGTGCAATCAATACACTGCCAAAATGGTGGCCACAGAAGGCAATTTACCAGAAGGTAAATGTTTGAGGTTGCTGTCCACCCAGCTTTCTTGCAAGTCTCCTAGATATTCTCTAAGGCTGTGATGGCAAACCTATGGCGCATGTGTCACAGGTAGCACGTGGAGCCATATCTGCCGGCATGGGAGCCATTGCCATAGATCAACTTCTGGGAGGGGAGGGGTGAAAATCAGCTGATTTTCGCTCCTCCCCTCTCAGGAGTCTCCATGCGGCCCGTTTTGAGGTAAGTAAAGGGCTCATGCAGAGGCTCTGGGAGGGTGTTTCTGGCCTTTGGAAGGCCTCTGGAGGAGTGGGGAAGGCCGTTTTCACCCTCCCCATGCTCCGAGAAACCCTCTGGAGCCTGGGGAGGGCAAAAAACCCACTGTGCCATTGCATGCCAAAAGTGGGGGGGGGAGTGCAGGGGGTTACTCATGCATGCGCGGGGGCGCATTGAATTATGGGTGTGGGCAAGCACATGCACCCCCCTGCTCTTCCCCTGCTTTGGGCACATGACAGCAAAATGGTTAGCCATCACTGCTTCAGTGCGTTTTTCTGAATAGGTAAACATACTTCCAAATAAAGTACATGGTTACAGCATCCTATTTTCATTTTTTCCCTGGAATTTTATAATTAAAGCTCCTAACTGGCAGAAAATATCTTCAAGCAATGTTAGATTGTGTCAGAATGTTTTTATTTCTAATCTCCGGTGATTCCTGCTCTTGTACATTTAACTTTATTTAGAAAAGGTGCATTATAAATGATTCTGTGTAGATTAATTTTCCATTTTCTTGGTGGATTACATATAAAATTATGACAGAGTGACAATTTAAACAGTGGGAGCTAATTGAAGATAGACAGTGATACAATTTTTTTGAATTTCCATGTAGTTAGTCTGTCTCAGCAAAATGCAGTTCTTAAATCATCTGCTGATTGGGGACATTGTTTTGCTGCAGATTAATTGTTATTAATCTATTAAAACTCACCATGGAAATAAGTAACTGGGGAAAAGAGATCTTCTGTTAGTGCCAAGTTCCCAAAAATGAGCTACAGATTCCCAATTTGTATCACTAGATTTGTCAGCTGTTTTCAGGTGGATTAATGTTATATTACTTCCATTCTTTACCAGATTGTTAAAAAAAAATACTTAGCACTTATAACCAGGGAGAAGTAACAGATTTGCAAGAAAAATGTATTTAAGTCATCCCAGAGCAAATTGAATCTGAGTGCTTGTAATAATGCCCTATATCAATGTGTGTGTCAGTGTAAATATATATTAAAAAAAGAGCTTTTAGTGCATGTTGTTTCACCCACTAATTCCACTTCTCAAAACAGGACCTCGGAACTCTGCTGTAATTCACATTGACAAGTGACATGTGATGCCGGTTGATGGATCTCAAAGACTCATCTCCTGTTTCAGTCCTTCCAAAGTCTGCCTAATCTACGACATATATGGTTGAGGGAGACATGTGTCTGCTTTTTCCTGTCATCACGTCTCTGATTGGAGGATTTTTAGGTCCAAAATATCTCAAGGAGTCTTTAGGGTTATTGGTTGTGTTCCAGGTTTGCTCTTGTCTCTCCCTTCCCCTCCTTTCTTTTTTTCCTCACTTGGAACTTTTCTACGCAAGGGATTTCTCTTGTTATGCTGGAGACTGATTCTGTGGCTGCTTAGCTGCAAAGTCCTTCTTCCGGATGTGTCATTTGGAGACAGTATCCTCTATGCCCAACACAAAAATCAGTTGGAAGAGTTGTCTTGCCTCTCTTTATGTCGCAACGTGGAAAGTAACCTAATGTTTTAAAAATGCCAGTCCGGCGGACTCGGCATGGTCATCTGAAGGGAGTGAGTTGGGCCACTATCAGCTTGAGTGCACACAGTAAGTAACAGTTTCTGTTCATTAAGAGCATAGCCAATTACTCATGGCCTTGCCAATATCATCTACTGATACGTTAAATCTGAAAAAAATGCCACATTTTGCAAGTGTGCATCTGTGCAAGGAGTGGGGAGCAGCTTCTTTGCAAAAACAAGGGCAACTAAAAGTATCTTGCAGGTTCAAATATCCTGTTCCTCTGCAGAATAAATTTCACATTTTCAGCTTTTTAGATGGTTTAGGTAACCCATATAGAATCATTTTATATGATAATCATAATATTTATTGAGGAGAGGAACAAAAGAATAGCTAGCAACTATGTTGAATAATAATTGATTATATTTTATTCAGATTCTTCTTGGGCTATTATGTGCATTCTATGGAAGACATTGGCAGGACAATTTGGTGTGAGACGAATACAAGTTCAAAGAATAAAAAAAGGAAAAGAATAGAAGAGGAAACAAAAATAGAAATGAAATGGAAAATGGAAAACAAAATAATGTTTCAGGCTTGGATGTTTTGTTAGTTTTCAAAGTAAAATTCACAGAACCTTTATAATCATATTTCTTTTGAGTTGTTTTTTTAGTGTGCAGCCTGAAAAATAGATGGATTTTTAAAAACTTTTTTGTTCACTGAACTGTATTACCCTATTTTTCTGCTACTCCAAACTTGGAAGAATGAAGAGTGACACACAGGAGTTATTTCCACAGAGTTTATTTTTGGCTATTTGAGGTTAATTTGGGTTGTAAATTATCCCCAGTACACCACTCTCTTCCCTGTAAGAATAACATGAAAGCATAAAGCCTGACAGAGCTATTTCCCCTTGCCTTCTATAAACTTGTTTTGTGTGCCTTCCTTTAAAGTGAACAGTTTTTTCCCCTAACCTGATAGCATAAGTTAATAATTGCATTAACAATACAGAGCTTTTCAGAAAAGTTTTGGTTCTTAAAGAGGGTCTGCCTGTTTTAATGATTCTCTAGGGTTTTATGGCACATTGGTCTAGACTGTGAGATTTTATTTTTATTTTTCTGGGACCAACATTCTCAGCTCCTGAAATACAGTACCAACAAAACAGAATGCATTGACATTGGAGAATGGGACATATTATGAGTTATTGCAAACTTCTCTTTCCAATTACAAAATACTGAAGAAGCTGGAGATGATGGAATTTACTGACACACTAATAGCACAATGAAAAAGCATATATGTATAGAATGTTTCATGTGTGTTAGAGGTTAACTCCAGTTTTCAGCCGTATTGACTGTCAATTAGTGGGAGCTGCAGTTCCTCCATGTCTAGAAGGACACGTAGGCCAAGGAAGGCTGGGTGTAGACAGTACCAAGGATGGCTATATCTTGGCAATGAAGCAGTTGCTCATGTTCCATTGACTCTCATAGTATTAATGAAAACATGTACTACGTACATACTTATTTAAAAGAAAGCAGGTTAACAAAAACCTTAAAATTCTAAACCACTTTCCCTTCATGGAAAAAAAAATCCCTTGCTACAGGATAAATTATTCACTCTTCCAGATTAATGTTTTAATTAATTTAATTAAAATCAATCAATTAATTAACACTAAATATTAATTAATTATTAATTTAAAATAATTTAATGAACCATGTGTTTTTTTCAGTCTTCACATGAATATTGTTTTATAACTTACTTTAAATTATTGCTGTTAGCATTACAAGAACTTTAAAATATTTTTAAAAACAAACTAAGATAAACTCAAGAATTAGTTTGTTACTTATTTCACAGGTTTTTGTGTATTACCTCTATGAAGTAGATAATGAGTATCCCTATTTCATAGATTGAAGTTTGTTTGGGACTATCCATTCAGTCTATGAATAATCTCACAATAATCAATAAAATAGTTCTGTCCATATCCTGAATTATTTTGTCCCTTTGGGGGGAAAATTGCCATTAATTTATGGGATGGGGGGAATCACCCCTTTTTATCTGATGCTTTGCAGACATTTGTCACTGAATATTATCAGAACTTCATCCAACATGAATGCTTCCAGTGTGAAAAGTAAGCAATCCCCCTAGTGCAATCAATTTAATTAAAACACCAGTTGTCTACGTATTTTATTAAACATTCAGGGGTGATTTTTTCCACCCCCTGCTCTTTGTAAATCTGACAAATTTTGACTTTCCCTATAACAGTAATGTCATATCCTGGTCAAAAGAAATTTCTGAAAGACTCCATAAAATGTCATCAATGCCTATCAGGATAGGGAAAGTAACAAAGCCATTTTTAAAGCTCCAGGATTCCAGTGAATCATAGAGACACCAAGTTTTTCTGCACTGCAGTCTTAAATTGCTTATATGCCAAACATACATAGACAAGCTAAAAATGAAACCAGTTCAAGAAATTGCTTTCCAAATTTAAACGTCTTTCTCTGCTGTTTAGACTGTATTTACATGACTGTTAATTGCTGGTTTCTACTACTTGTTTTCCACTCATGGAGGGATGGATGGATGGATGGATGGATGGATTGATAAGTAATGAGGGAGGGAGGGAGGGAGGGGAAGGAAGGAAGGGGTTAACCTACTTTTCCCTATTACTTGGGCTAGAAAAGGAAAATAGCAGAATTCAAGATAATTTCACCTGGCTTAAAAAGACTGGCATCATGCCAGTCTTCCATTAATGAGTTTGTGTATTTTCTCTGTGTTTTTTTTTTAGTTTGTCACTGTTCTATTGGTGACATTAAATGGTCAAGGAGGGCAACAACCAATGACTAAAAGGGAAGGAGAATCTTGCCAAAATGCATAGTAGCCAATTGGAGCAGAAGTGTTTACCCACATTAAAATGAATTATAGCAGGCAGACTGGATAGCACAGCTTGACACAAATCAGAAAGTACTTCCAACACAAAGCAAGAAAAGTAGGGTGGAAAGGTCTCTTCTTGGTGAATTTGTTATGGATCAGGGATGACACATCTTAAGCACTGATAAAATTTCATTCAAGGATATGAAAAAAGTTCAGAAAATGCAAAAGGAGATTTAAACCTTTTAATAGAATCATATGAATATGAGTACAATATCCAACTGTTTACTGAATAATTGTTTCAATTTAAGCAACCTATTTGTGAGTGTATTTCTGAGTTTGATTAAAAATGAATGTGAGATGAATAATTTTTGAGCTATTTGTTTTGCTGGGCACCATTTTGCAGAAATTACTCACTATCTTTATTAAGCTGCCTTTACTGAGAGCAAATGCTTAATGCCAACTATATTTGCATGATTTACCAATACACCTCTAAAATAAGAGCAACACATTGGAATAAACTCAGAACACTAGCCAAATAGTGTTCTTTAGCCTTTACTCAAATCTAGTGATGAGTAGCTTATCTGAACAAACACAAGACTCTATTATTAGCCAAACATTTTAATTAACCCACAGAGAAGGTAGAACTGAATAAGAAATCTCTTGGCTGGCATTTTCCTAAGTAATTTGGCTCAACAGTTCACACACTAAATTTAAAGACAGCATGTGTGTCCCATAAGGATACGCTAATGTTTTGATAGAGGCAGCCTTGTAGCAATCTTTTCTTATTGATTTCATTCACTGCAAAAAAAAAACTATAGTTGAGAAGACTTGTATGATCAAATGAAATAAAATTGTTAATGTGCTCTCAAGTGAATAATATTGAACATTATACTGATGGACTCTGATGAATGATATAAATGGCTGATCAAGCACAGTATTTTGTTCATAGTACAGAAAATTTAATCAGGCATGGACCAGGGGCGTTGTAGAGTGATATCACAGACTGGATATGGTCAAAATTTTATGCCCAGTATGGAAAGTAAATTGGAGCACCCCCCAAAAAATACACTGACACTGGATAATTTTTTCAGAAGTTTTGCTTCCTCAAAAATGTTTGCTGATTATGTTAGACGCATTCAAACTGAAGGCAAATATAATTTTATAATGACTGTGTCTTATAGGAATCTTGAGAAATATTAAATTAACTTTTAATGACTGTAATGTATTTAATCACATAATGATTCCAACATGCTGTGTGAATTCAACAGGGCTAAAAGCATTTTGCTGCTGATTTTCATGTATATTCAGTGATATTAATGCATTTTGCTGCAGTGTCCAACAATAGTCAGTCAGCATTGATGGATTCCAGTTGCCCTCATACCGTTTTTCTGTTGTGACAGTGTCCTGTGAAAACTTTCACCACTACACCTTGATTTGTGCTAAAGAAGTCCAAGTGTGGATGTGGAAAATGAATCTTCGGTAACATGTTGCACTTCATGATCTTGTGTATGTTGTGAGAAGTTTATCAACCAGCTGAATGTAGTTTGGTACTCTAGTTGCCAAGAAATTCTCAACAACATCCTTGAATGCTTTCCGAGCAATATTCTCTGGTCCCACTAACAGATCTTTGAACTGCTTATCCCTGATGATGTATTTGATCTGTGGACCAATAAAAAGTGCCTTCATTAATCTTGGCATCAGTTATTCTTGGAAATATCTGTCTCAAATAACAAAAACTTTACCTTCCTTGTTCATTGCTTTCACAAAACCTTTCATCAGTTTGAATTTTATGTGAACCAGAGGCAAAAATATCTTTTTTTCCCCCCCCGGATCAACAAATTGGTTCATGTGCCATGTTATTCTGCCCTAGAACCAAATTCTTTTGGAGTGGCCATGTCTTTTTAATGCAATGCAACTCTTGCATACTTGTCCTATTTACATATGGTATGTAACTGCAGTATGTCCAAGCTGCATTACAAGCAGCAGAACCACTACTTTTAGATCTTCCCAGATATTCCTTTGTACTTGTATTAGATGTGCATCAATAGTTCCATGCTTTCGTATGTTTCTTTCATGTGTGCAGCACAGTCAACAGGTATTGAAGGGTGTACATTTCCATTCCCCATATCGTGGAGATAGCATCCAGCATTGGTAGAACTCTTCTGTCAGCTGATTGGACTGAGTCTGTCAAGTTGAATATCCCGCCTCCATTGCCATGGTAATCCAGCTTTTCACTCAGTCCTTCAGCAAGGACAGTTCGTGTTGGCTGTCTCTCCAACTTATATTACAGATAACTGTGAGTTTATTAGATTTCATCCAACTAAATTGGCAAAATAGAGAAAATCTATTCTTTAGCATTTTACTGGGTGACTGCTAGATGTGGAAGAGCTTCGCTCCACGCCGTCCAGTCACGGGACCGTCTGGCAGCCAGAGAATTCGCCGTGCCGCAGGACCCCTATAAACAATTGGGTGTGCAAAAGCTCTGCTCCTCTCCACTGAGGGGACAAGCAGCCAAATTTACAGTTCTTCCGCCATTCGGGGTTTTTACTTACATTCGCTGCCGCGTTCTTCCCTAGGCTGTTCAGAATGTAGCGTTCTACAGCTGATCATTTAAGAGATCCCGACTGACAGGACGGATCACCTCGATGCATCGCTGGAGTCTTGAGGATTTGGAAGGCGAGTCAGCAAGAATTTGATCATTCCCTGAGCCTAGCGCTTGGCAATACGAGCCATTCGTTTGCCAAGGGGAACTTCAGCATATTACAGTGGCGGCCATTTTAGGCAGCTTTTATTCTTGGCGCCAAAATTCTGTCAGTCAAGATGGCAGATCAGGCTCAAAGAGCTGGGGATCCCAGAAGGCAGAGGCAGTGCTAGAACCCCTGAGGGACACTGAGCTGCCAGGCCCACACCACCCTGAGCACAGAGGCAATTCCCCACCTAGATCCAAAAAGTCTACTTCCAGGTCATCAAAGGCTGCACAGAAATTTGAGGGCAGAAGGGATAAGGCCTTGAAGAAGATCTGCTCAAAGGGCCAGCAGAATCCTCCTAGGGACTCTATGCCTGGCCTCAGCCATTCCCTAATGGAAACCTCTCAGGCTGTTCCATTGGGTGAGGCTGCTGAGAGGATCCTCTCTCCTAGCCATGTCTCTCCCTTAAGAGAGGACCTCGTTTGGGGGTCCCAACATGACTGGTCCCCACCAGCCAGGACTGGAGACAAGAGAAGCCCCGAGGCCACATTCACGCCCACTGTAGCAGGCCTGAGACCTGACTTGGGCAAAGAAATCTTAGACAGGCCTCAAATACAATCTCTTATTTTGGATGCTATTAAACAAAGCATCAAAGCAGGCATCCAGAGGCTGTCTAGACGGGCTCCTTCACATGTCCCTATGCTGGATATAGACCAAAGAGATTTCTTTAATTTCCCAGAGGCCTCTTCTCCAGCTCATTCCTTGGTTGATCATTCCAATCCTCCATCTGAGGAAGAGGATATAAGGGACCCAGACCTTTCTGATGATGAAGGTTTGACTCCAATCCAGCCAGCTTTTACTGGCTTGTTTCCCCAGGGGATGTTTAACTCGCTGTTATTTAAGGCCAAGAATGCAGCGAAAATGGGAGTTAAGCAGACTGACAGCACTCCCACAGCCGAGGATACTGAGGACCTTCTGTTCTCAGAGCCTACAGTTGAGGCAGCGGTCATGCCTTTGCCAAAGCTATTTGTAGATGTAGTCAAGCGACAGTGGAGTTCCCCAGCTGCTGGGCCCTTGCCAACCCCACTGGACAAAAAGTTTTATAATGTAGGCCCGGAGTTAGCCCAATCATTGGAACTTCTATCTGTAGACGGTCCCATGGTGGCCTTGTATAATGCTACTACCCTCCTGGAGCCTCCGGATGAGGGCCTAAAACCGGAAGACCATAGGGCAGATATGGTTCTGCAGAAGAACTTCCAAACGGCGGGGTGGGCTATCAGAGCCTCCACGGCCACATCCTTTTTCAATCGATCATCCCTGGCATGGCTGAAACAATTGCAGCATAGGATCCCAGCGCAGGATACTCGTATCCACCAAAATTTGAACAAGCTGGTGGCTGCCCTACAGTTTTCTGCGGACTCCATACTCCACGCCGCTAGATTCGCCTCTAGAGCCCTAGCCTCATCGGTAACAGCTAGACAGTTGCTGTGGCTCAGACAGTGGCAGGTGGACGTACGTCACAAGTGGCGTCTGGCAGGGACACCATATCTTGGCGGCAACCTGTTCAGAGCATCCTTAGAACCACTACTGATCGAGACAAAGGACAAGAGGAAGATCCTTCCCTCTGTGGGCAGGAAAGGATTATCCAGGTCCGTACTTCCGACATCCATTGTTCAGTACTCCAGATCCGGTCCCCTTGACGTACAGGTCACAAGGTCCCTTCCCTCCCAGACAACGTCCGCAACCATACAGAGGTAGAGAGTCTAGGAGGCCCTTTCGGGGTGGAGGAGGTTGCCCCTTCCATCGCCCATAATTCTTCTCAGCCCCCCTCTCCCATTGGGGGTCGCTTAGCCCTTTTTGCGGACCGGTGGGAGGAGATGTCATCCAATGCCTGGGTTAAGGAAACAGTGAAGTCGGGTCTTGCCCTGGAGTTCCTGTCCACCCCCCCCCGAGGTTCTTTATTCATAGCCCTGTCTCTAGGGACCACAGTAAGTCTACCCTCATGCAGTCTGCAATTCAGCACCTGCTGGAAATCAGGGCTATCCAGATGGTTCCTGAGAGTCAACAAGGGCAGGGATTCTACTCAATGTTGTTCATTATCCCAAAGGCCTCGGGAGGGTGGAGGGCTATTCTTGACCTCAAATGCTTAAACCGCTGTCTCTGCTATCATAGGTTCAAGATGCACTCCTTACAATCTATCCTAGCCAGTATAAGGGAGGGCGACATCCTTACCTCTGTAGACTTAACGGAGGCATACCTATACATCCCTATGTTGCCCACCCATCGGCAATACCTTCACTTCTTCTATAACGGGAACCACTTCCAGTACAGGGCCCTTCCCTTTGGCCTCTCCTCGACTGACAGGGCATTCACTAAGGTTCTCACGGTCATAGCAGCACACCTGAGAGCCTTGCTGGTGAGGATACAATGTTATTTAGATGATATATTGATCCAATCCTCTTCGGCCCATCAGGCCATGGTGGGCCTAGAGGTCACCATTGGGACCCTCCGTGCTCACCCATTTAATCCCTACCAATAGGCTTCTCCACTTGGGTGCCATAATAGACACTCTACAGTTAGGGTTTTCCTCTCCCAGGAGAGGCAGGCCAGCCTTAAGGAGCTGGCCTCCTGGGTTTGCCGGGAACGAATCGCATCAGTTGCATCTCTCTCTCAACTCCTGGGGAAAATGGTTTCAGCTATTTCCATCGGGCCCTGGGCCTGTCTCTACTCTAGAGAATTTCAGTGATTCCTTTTACCCTTCCAGAGGAAAGGCAGGAGCAACTCCCATTCCAGGGTGAGGGTCCCATTGAATGTCACACGATCCCTGGCCTAGTGGAGGTCACCTGCATTAGCCAAGGCTGTGGGTTCAGGAACCAGAAAGGGTGACTTTCAGATGGGGGGCCATCTCCAGACGCAGATGAAACAGGGTCGTTGGGATCAGGAGGACAGTCAACGGTCCATCAGTCTTCTGGAACTGAAAGCCATTCATCTGGCCCTCCAGCACTTCCAGCAATTGGTGTCGGGACTGCATGTCCTGGTTCTGACGGACAATGTGGCCACAAAAGCTCACGTCAATCGACAAGGAGGGAGCAGATCCAGAGCCCTGATGCAAGAAGCGCTCAGTCTAGGCCTCTGGGCACAGAGGCACCTGCTATTGCTGTGGGAAGGCAAACATTCAGGCGGACTACCTCTGCCGCTCCACGGTGGACCACGCAGAATGAAGCCTGCACCCTGACATCTTCAGACAGATCACAATGAGGTTCGGTCTCCCTGTGGTAGACCTGTTTGCTACCCCAACCAATGCCAAACTGAGCAGGTTCTTCACCAGGTTCCCAATGCAGGGATTGGGGGGAGTGGACATGCTCCACTGCCAATGGCCACCAGGCCTTCTATATGCCTTTCCCCGTCGCCCTCTGCTCCCCAGATTGATCAAGAAGATCATAGTAGAATGGGCAGACATGATTCTACTGGCCCAGGAGGCCTTGGTTCACCAATTTGATGAGCCTCTCGGTGACCCAGCCCTGGAGCATACCTCACGACCAGACATCTCTCAGTCGGGGTCCCTGCTACACCCTGACCTCTTGTGGCTTCTCTTGACTGCTTGGAAATTGAACTGCACAACATGAGAGAGGATAATTACCCCGGCAGGGTCATTCTCACTATCCAGGCCTCCAGAAATCCTTCCACAGAATGCATATATTCGGCCACCTGGGCAACTTTGTGTAAGTGGTGTACGGCAACGAACATCGACCTGCTGTCTGTTTCAATAGCCCAGATTCTGACATTCCTCCAAGACGGTATGGACAAGGATTCAGCTCCCAACACCCTCCGAAGGCAGGTGGCCGCCCTCTCGTCGGTCCTGTTTGAAGGTTTGAGAGAGTCACCCGAGAGTCCACAAGTTCCTCAAGGGGGCCTCCAACATTTGCCCCCCAGTGGTACACAGGTACCCTACCTGGGATTTATCCAGGGTGCTGACTTCCCTCACCACTGCACCTTACAAACCATTAAGGACAGTCAGCTTAAATCTTCTGACTTGTAAGGTTACCTTCCTGGTTGCTATTACCTCTGCCAGGAGGGTATCTGAACTAGCAGCCTTGTCTGTGCGCAGTGACCTATGTACCTTCTACCCTGATAGGGTTGTCCTAAGACTCGATCCCTCCTTTATCCCTAAGGTTAACTTATATTTAAGTTGTCCACTAGGACTTCTACATCCCTCTCATAGTTACTGCTGTTGAACCAAATTCCATCTAAACCAAGTGCACTTGGCTTTTTACTTGGATTGTATTTGGTTTTTCACTTGGACAGTAGCTTAATAACATGTTAGAAGCTTTCCAATTACCAGTGAGCCAGTTGCTATTGTACATGATTAGGCCATATTTCAGGTCATTTGATAACTAGGTGAGACAGTTGTGTGTTAAAGTTCTTTTGAGTATTCCTTAGAGAGTAGCATTTATTTGAGAGGTTAGACAGGTAGGTCACTTTGCCATATGATTCCCTTCTT
This sequence comes from Pseudoxenodon macrops, assembly GCA_032467955.1. Taxonomy (NCBI): domain Eukaryota; kingdom Metazoa; phylum Chordata; class Lepidosauria; order Squamata; family Pseudoxenodontidae; genus Pseudoxenodon; species Pseudoxenodon macrops. The sequence goes on along the minus strand of JANHFT010001822.1, from coordinate 96,781 downwards.
TTCCACCAGCCTTTCCCTATTAACAGTACAACTCCATAGGACTGTGTTACGTTTTGAAAATGTTTCAGAAAAAGAGCTATTGAGCTTTTTTTTAAACAAATGTAGTATCTCCTGAATTTTTTTTGCAAGCTTCTGCACAAGCCTGAAAAAAAAGCTACCAATTTTAATAAATCAATATATCACAAATATGATTCTTAAAATACTACCACATATTTTCTCAAGCTTATATAGAAGCCTGAAAAAATCAGATTGTATTAGTAGCAGAAAGGTGCTATAATTTGTGTGAGGTCCAAAGTACCTCTTGTGAATTATTTTCAGAATTATACATTGCATTTGTATGCAAGAGCAGCCCTAAGATTATGTTAGGGCCTAGGCAGCTGTTTATGTCCCATGCTAATGATGCAATGAAAGGATTTTAGTCCAGAAGCAATTAAAACAATCAGCATACAGCTTGGGATAGCATGCCTTCTTGTCCTGCATGGACTACGCCAGGTGTACTTGAATGATAAAGATGAGAGCACATATTTAGGAAGAGAAAGAGAACGAAAATCTAAATTAGTAGCAGCAAATATGAAAGATGCTGGTTTTGAAAGGACACTTGATCTGAACTATTTGTATCTCACAAATATAACACCTCTTTTCTTTGCAACCATCTGCACTGTTTGTTGGACATATTAAATAACTGATACAGCAGTTCCCTCCTCCCATTTCCTCTGGGAGAAGGGAACTGCTGTATCAGTTATTTAATACAAAGTGATTCACAAATTGGATTACTATAACGATCTTAGTTTTTTTGTGTATGCCAAAAGTTTGTATGTATATGTAATCGTTTTGTCCCCTTTGACAGAAACATTGGGATACCAGTCTTTTAAAGATACATTTCAATCTCCTGAAAACATGCAGATAACATAATGTTATGAGCATAGCTAGCAGTATGGAGTTCATAAGGGACTAATATAAATGGATCCATAATGTAGAATGGCAGCAAATGCATCTGAAGTCAGGCCTCTTGACTTTCTGTGTCAGTTTCTACTGAGGTAAATGTGGCATGCAACAATTTTACCTTCGATCATTTTTCTTATTGTGAGGAAAAATCTGTTAAATGGGAAATCTAGGATGATAATTGGAAACATTAGAAGCTGTGTTTTTTTTAAAGTGTGAAAGATATATTATAGTAAAGGGCATTTATATTCCCACAAGCTGGAGGGAGGGGGGATGGAGGGGGGAGAGAGAGAGAGAGAGAGACACCTGCTGTGCTACCTCTTTTTTTGTGGGGGGGGAGTATTCGTACAATGGCTAAAGACCATTGGGTGTGTATACCAGAAGTATATATTCCCAGCAGGGTTATCCAAGTGAAGGTCATTCCAGCTGCCCAATCAAAGCAAGCAGAAACCTATATTGAGCAGCAGTGTTATAGGAAGATGCTAGAGGCAGGTTACTACTTTAGTGAAGATAGTATCAATACTTTGCAAGGAAAAAACAATGGTAAACTACTCCTGTATTTTACCAAAAACCATGTAGATAGAAAATATAAAATTGTTGATAAAATGCCAGGTGATGGACCTTTCCGATAGGAAGGCTGTCGACATGCTACTAAAGAAATAAGGATTTTTCAGAGAACAGAAGATTTTAAAGATATGACTAAATATGTCCCTTCAGGACATCTAGTTGCTGAAAAGAAAATCCAAAGCTGCAAAGTGGAAACATGGAATGTATGAAACATGAATATGGGAAAATTGAAATGAAATAACTACAGATAGACATCATAGGCATAAGCAAATTGAGGTGGATTAGGATTGGACAGTCAAGATACCACTTTGATTATTACTCAGGGCACAGAAAGGAAAGGAAGGGTGTTGCTTTTATAGTTAGGAAGGATATAGATTGTATTGACTACAATACAATCTATGACTGAATAATATTGATTAGACTTTGTGGACATCCCTTTAATATGAAGATAATTCAGGTTTATGCTCCAACCAGCAGTACAGAAGAAGAGATATGATCAAATTCAATTTGAAATCAGTAGTACTTGCAAGCAAGATGTGCTGCTTATGATTGGAGACTGGAATGATAATGTTGGAAATTCAAAAGAAGAAACTGGTTGGATTGTATGATTTAGGAAAGTGGATGGCCTATTCTTCAATTTCTGCCAGTCTAGTGACTTCTTTATAGCTGACATTACTTTCAAACAATCAGAATGACACTTCAGTACATAGACAGAAGTACGTAGAAATCAAATTGACTATATTATTTGCTAAAAGGAGATGAAGGAACTCAAGTATAGCGTGGCCAGGTGCTGACTGTGGGGTACAAACTTCTCATGTGCAAATTCCAAGTAAAATTAATGAAGAAAGAAAACAGCTTCACACCAGTTTCTCATAAGGACAATGAAATATTCTGAGAAGAGCAAATTAATATCCACTGGTACAACAGCCAGCCTTAGAATTGGTAATGAAGATATCAAATGTGGTGGATAGCTTCTGCCTTTTAGGATCAACCATCAATAATAAAGCAACAAGCAATTAAGAAATATGCTGCAGACTATGACTTTGTAGAGCGGCCATGAAAGCCTTGGAAAAAGTGTTCAGATGCTGTGATGTGTCCATAGCTGCAACGTCAGAATAGTGCAAGCCATGGTATTCCCTTTGAGACTATGGAAGCAAAAGTTGGACATTGAAAAAGCAGGATGGGATCGGTGCTTTTGAAATTTGGTGTTTGGGAAGATCCTGTGGGGAAGAGAATATAGTGCACAGCCAAGAGAACAAACAAACACAAACTATCATTATATGTTGTACCTTATGATTCTTGACAAATGTATCTTGTCTTTTTATGTACACTGAGAGCACATGCACCAAATTCCTTGTGTGTCCAATCATATTTGGCCAATAAAGAATTCTATTCTATTTTTCTATTCTAGTAGATAAAGCATCACCATTTTGGGGGTTACATGTATTGGAATTACAGTATATCATTAAGAATTTAGGTGTTAGGAAACAGCACTATTGATTTCCAGGAGCTCTGTTTCCAGAAATTATATTAGAAGTTTAATACTTTGTTCAGGTTCATATTAGAAATGCTGTCAAGATTGATCTTTCCTGTAAATGAATGAGTCAAGCCTACTGCTGCTGCTAGTGCTCTTTCACAGCGAACATCCAAGATGACTTAGCTATACATGACCCTAATCCAATCTTGTTGACCTCAGTTGAAATTTTACTTTCAGACTTTGCAGACTGTTAAGTAATCTGAAGCACAAACCTTTGCAATGTGTTAATTCACTTCCTCAGGTAAAAGACGATTCCGTATATAAAAATATTGTGCCTGGATAACTAGGACTGCCTAGGCCACTAGTACTAAGCAGTATAAATAAGCTGTTAATAGTTGCTGTTCCTCTCAGCAAATGAGAAACAGAATTTAATACCCCTTTCTTACTTCTCATGGCTGATATTCTGCTATCAGGAAGAAAGCTGGAAAGAGAGAAGATATCTGTATGAAAATTCTAACTTTATCATGTTGTAGTATGCCAATGGCTATAAATTGCATTTATTTCCCGCCAAAGGAAACTTTCCCATTTATGATCTGGTTTTGCCACAAAGGAAAACATGTCAACTAACAGCCGTTATGACATCGATAGAAGTAATTTCCATTTTTTTTGGGCTAAAAATAGTTCCTTTTATAAACCCTGAATCTTTCCTTATTTAGTTTCAGTTGATGGTCTCTACTTTTAACAATGTGAGAGAGGGATTAGTTTTTGTCTGCCTATATTTTTCCCATTGCATCAATGACTGTATGCCTTTATATCATCCTATCTTTTTCTGCTTTTGTGGTAAGTGAAAAAGCCCACATCCCCAAGCCTTTGCTGACTGGCAGGTTTATTTTCAACCCTTTTCTATGGTTTCTAGCACAGAACTGATATATAGGAATTGCATTCTCGGTTGAAGTTTTTATTGTGTTCTTTACCAATACTTCAAGATCCTTTTCACAGTCACTGACAGTTAAGAACTTAGTTATTAGAGTTCTCATATATAAATTTTGGATTTTTAAAAAGTGATATCGTGTGCCACTTTGTATATTCTTACATTGAGCTGCATTTCCCATTTAAAGTCCATTTCCTCAGTTTGATTATCCCATCCAGAATAATTTGAGGCTGATTATCACCAAATTATTTTTAACAACCTATAAACATTTTTAAAAAATAGCATTTTATAAATAAGTTCATGACATGAATAGCTTTTGGTAAACATTTCCTTCCTGAGAGAGGAAAAAGGATAGTGTGTACATCAAAATTTCTCAAGGGCATAGCTTCCTTCTCTTCTTTAAAATTTGTATGAAAATGAATGAAAATTCTTTTGTTACAGATTAAAGTTGTTTATCTGACACTCCCTGCTGAGATATCTAATTATACAGCTTCAGAAATGTGGTAGAACAGATAGTTTCATCATAGGAATTGCAACATTAATGGCTTTAGTTCTTTATACACTATCAAAATTTATAATTTAGAGAATTTGCTGCTTTTTGAAATGTAAGACAAAATCAATATGGATTTTAGGCAAACATCTATAGGAAGTTAAATTAAATTTAAAATAATTACAAATCGTGAAAAAGGAGAAAAATGTGAACCTTAGAAGTCCCTATTCATCATAACAACATTATCCCTTAAATTGACAGTGTTATGGGCTCTGATGAAAAGATCAACTGAATCTAGAGGTATAACTTTAAAGACAGAAGATCATTGAGAGGCTGACAGCTTGGCAGTTCAAAACCTGAGAGTGCAAGCTGCATGATGGAATGAGCACCTGTCAATTTGTCCCAACTCCTGACAACCTAACAGCTTGAAAGCATGCAAGTAGATAAATGAGTACCACAAATAACAGGGACATGAAAGGAACCCTTGTGGGCATATCCTGGCCAACAGTGATATCACTGGCTAATTTTTCATCTCTTCCAGCAATTGTGAGGAAGATTAAAGCTATATTTCAATATGGAAGCATAGAAATGGAAGTAATTAAGTTTTGAAAAGATCAGGATGATATTCCAACAATATTTGTAAAATGCTTGAAAGATCTAGAGCACTGAGCAATCCACATATGGAATTCCTCATAATTTCCCAAATATTGGGCCTATCGTGAGATTAAATTAAAACCATCCTAAATATTTTTTCTGAATTTTTCAAGAATAGTTCTCAATTTTGAACAAAGTTAAGAAAATGGGTTAGGACACCAGAAGTTGGATAATGGTTGAAAATTGAATGTATTCTATTGGCAGTTGTTGAAAAACCACACAGAAATGTATATATTCGTGTGGCTCTGACTCGTGAAAATGAATATGTGGATTAAAAACAGTTCCAATCGTGGGACATACTGAGCCAGATAATTTTCAAATCTGAAAACAGTTAGTTTTAATAGATCCCATTGGCTAAAAGCTCTACGCAATTTTATTCTTTGAGCAACATTGCTTCAAGTGGACACTTCAAGTGGACACTGGTTTGCAAGGCCATTGAACACATGCAGAAAAGAATGAGCATTAATCCTGAAGAACTTAACGGAATTCTTTGTCATGTGGATGTTTAATAATAGGACAATAATTAGAGTAGCATACTTTATTATGCCATAAAAAGTATTAGAGTGTCTGTAATAAGTTCTATGGAAAATATCATGCTTAACAATGAAAAATATGAATTTTAAGTTCAACATCTGTTATTGTTAAGATATGTTGTTGTTTGCAAGGATATATACCCAAATTCTGAGAAACATACAGTATACAGTAACTTACATGCTACAGTATATGATAATAAAAGTCTAGAATTATTCCTGGGATAATGATAAATAGTGGTGATATTAATATCTTGTGCCGGGTTTTATAAAGATTTCTAGTTTTGTTTTGATTTTTAATGATAGAAACTACTTAACTCTATACAATGAATTATTTCTGGTTTCTTTCTTTCTTTTTTAACAAAAGTTTTAATAGATTGAAGAAAGGAAAAATAATAAAAGTCTGGCAATCCTTGGGAATGGTAGATCTCTGGGTTTTTATTTTTTTTAATATGCTTGTTTATATGCTTGTTTTTTAGCCTTGCGTGTCATGTATTTGTTTAAAAAAATACTTATTTGTCTGGCATCCAAATCATTATTTTAGAGAAACCCTAATATCCTTGATTATTAAACATTTTCTGGTGGATTTTGATCTGGGAAAACAGAGCATAATTTTTATGATGCCTCATATCTATGGAGATTCTCATTCATCTAGGTGATAGTTGTCCTAAAGTTGTTCTTTTTAAAGCAACTGGACTATTTTTCCCCTTGAAGACATTTTGTTTCTTGTCCAAGAAGCTTCTTCAGTTCTGACTGAATGATGGAAGACAGAACTATTCCTTGCAGTCATCTTTCCATTAGCATTCTTTTGGAGATTCTTTGAGGCATCTTGGAAGTTGATCTGTGCCTTCAGGATCACCTGAATAATGCAAATTGTTTCACATTCACATCACATTGGTTAGAAAAAAGTTCCCTGAGGATGAGCTCAAGCACAAGTCTGAAAGCTTGAAAGACAACCTCTGATCCCAGTGACCAACCCAAATTGGATCCTGCAACATTGTCCTGGGACATGTATATTTGCCATCCCATATAGTTTTATTTTTAAATCTTCCCTAAACCTTTTCTGTAGTCTAATTCATTTTTACCCCTTAATACTCCATTTTCATCCTTATTGGAATTGTTTGCAATTATGTTTTTAATTTGTTTAGAAACATTTATTTTAATCTCCTTTTCCCATTTGGTTGTTCTGCCATCAAATCCAACCCTGTTACTGCTCTGTAGTTATTAAAATTTATTGTCATAGAGTGTAAGACTCACAATGGACTGTGCTTGCTTATAATTATCCTAAAAATCAAAAAGCAGGGAAGGTTTAATCAATCCATCATTGATTAAACCTTCCCTATTGGTTAGTATTAATTCAAAGATAGCTGATCCTTTTGTGCCTTCTTTTCTCTCTAAAGGAGAAAGTTTCTATAAGTCAGGAATTTCCTGGACTTTGTCTGCCAACAAATGTCAAGATAACAAAAGTCCCCTATCACTACTATTTCATGCTTTTCTGACGCATAGAGTCTGCAGTTTAGTTCTGGAATTCATCATTTACATATTCTCCTTGATTGGATAGATAATAGTTGAAACCAACAACAGTATTGCTATTATGTCTTCTGCTATTTTGTAAAAGGCACCTATATTTTACATCAACACTAGAATAATGATATGAGGTTTAGAAATAAACAAAAGAATGTTGTCTTGCAAATAGAAACAGTTTGTGTTCAGCTGAATTATGACCAAGTCCATTCCCTTGAATTTCTGCATGGATTACTAAAACTGCATTACTGTTACTATTAGTCTTCTCATCGTTCCTATCATTATCTCTTCTCACTTATGACTGCAGGACTGTAACTTGTTGTTTGTATCCTATGACTTCTTATTGATGTTGTTTCCTGATTGCTTATTTGTACCCTATGATTATCATTACGTGTTGCACCTTATAATTCTTGACAAATGTATCTTGTATTTTTATGTATACTGAAAGCATATGCACAGAAGACAAATTCCTTGTGTGTCCAATCACACTTGGCCAATAAAGAATTCTATTCTATTCTATTCTATTCTATTCCATT
>JANHFT010001822.1:68699-79003 GCA_032467955.1 Pseudoxenodon macrops | reverse complement strand
CCTCGCTGGGAAACTAGGTGACGAGCGCCATCTTGAGCATGCGTAGAAGAAGTCACTTCCTGGTTTTTAACTCTCTGTGCATGCACAGAGGGTAAAATATCAGACACGACGAGCACGCAGAGCGTGCACTTCTGAACCAGGAGGGAAAATAAGTAGATTTCACCGCTGCATGCACCCCTTCCAAAATTCAGCACTCACAGTGAAAATTATATCCTGAAACATCAGGTTTGCACTAGATGAGAGGTATTTAGTTGTCAACTATTAAAATTTCCGCATCATTTATTTCCATGCCTGATCACACACTCGCCTCAGTGACTATTCTGTAAAAACTTTAAACATCAAACTATATGCTTCATATTACAGTAGTATATTCAATAAATTTAATAAGTAAAAATATGTAATGAAATTTAGTATGTTCCTTCCCAAAACTAAATTATATATGCATGTACCTCTTAGATTTCAGACAAAATTTTAGAATTATAACCATTTGGTTAGTCCAAATGTCGAGTCTGAATTATTTTGCTGGATGTTCTTAGTTCAGCCTCCAGGGCTTGCAAAAAAAATATGCAGATACGTACCCGTATGCTGGAAAAAATATTATAAATTGTACAAAATTGTTTTTATTGCCTTTTCTGCAATTGAAAAGAAATAAACTGCAATGAGTGTTCATAAATACTTTATTTCTGATCTATTGCATAGCCTTTGAATATTGACCAAAAAGACGAGACAGAATTATTGGGGTTTGAAAGACTATAAAAAATAGATATTTGCATATAACCTTTTCTATACTGTCCAAACCCCATTCACCCTTAAATGCCAACAGTCCATTGATAGTGACATTTCACCATGTAATCATCATCCAGCCTCCCATATTACATGAGACAAAAAGAGGTCATATAAGCTTCTTCTGGTTCTTGGTTTATTGCTTGGGTTGACCACTTGATGTCCCCATGTCTCAGGCTTTGGAATGAGTTGTGACCAAAATGGCTTGAGTACAGAGGACTCTCAAGAGTACAGAGATGACAGATTCTTCGGCACATAAATTTACATATATATTGGTGGTAATGATACTGTTGCTGTCACATGATGGTGATGTTGAAGATGATTAATAGGAAAAATAAGAATGGATTTGCACAATGAACAGAAATTTTTGAAAGGTTACCCAGCTGTTATCCTGGCAATGAAGCCATTGCAAACAGTATCTAGTAAATAATTAACTGCAATAACATTTTATGAAGTAAAGTAGTCATGGAAACTATTTGAATTAGCATTACAGGTATAAAAAAAAATCTTCAGGTACACAAATTTAATTTTGCTTGCTTTCTCCCTTCCCAGGGCATTTTCAAAGCTAAAATGATATTTCAGTGATTTACACTGGGCAGGGTTTGAAGCTACTTGTTTAGCAAAATTACCTAACCATTAAGTGATATAGAAAATGTAATAGAATATCAAACAATGAACTTTTGTTGAGCTGCATGGTGAACTTCCACCTGCTTTTATATACCATTTTATAAGGAATTACTAACATCTCAATACTGTGGAACACAGCATGGAATTGTCTCTTATTTTCTTTTGTTCTGTCTCAAGGATGAAGCCAGCGAGCAGCAGTAATGATGTGGCAATGGACACTTTAGATTTTGATCGTATGAAACAAGTGAGTTGGAATAAATACCTTGATGAATATTGGTAGAAGAAATGTTTATTACCAGGAAAAATGACAATTTTGTTCAGTATTTCTGCTTGCTTAACTGAAAATTCAAGAATGGAGCCTGGAGCTGTTCTACCAACACTAAGCTATGTTTCTTTAGAAGGCCATTGGTTTATATAATTTGGACAGAATTGGCTATGAAATGTCTGTCTCACAAAGAAATGAATCATTTTCATGACCTGCGAAGGCAATAAGATGAGAAAAGTTGTGGATGTATGAATTATTTTCTGATTCTCTCAACCTAGTAGTAAACAAACCTTTCCTAAGTGCTAAGATTCTACAAATAACCTACTTGCTTTATATTTAAGTCAGATCCTTGGTATATGTAACTCAGTACTGATACCAGTTCTCCAGATTTCAAAAAGAGAGCAGTGACTGAATCTGAATTATTTTTGCATGGAAAGTATTTGCTAAGATCTGTGTCCCTCTGACACTGCATTAAATTTATAAAAAGAGAAAGCAGTAACAAATGCCAGCATGAAATTCAAGATTGTCTTCTATTTTCTGTGTCGTAAAGGGTGTTTCCCACCCCCAACAATAAAATATGTTTTCTTTATAAACCAGGTTTTTCTCAGCTGGCCCTTACTTTCAAATCCAAGTAGTATTTGTAGTGTCAGCCATGCATACAGTTATTCATAATGTGGGCATTCTGGCCCAAAATAATTCCATGGGAACTCACTTTTCAGTTTGTTATTATGCAATTCAAGTAAGCCTAAAGGTTGCTTAATGCCAGTAAATCATCTTTCTGAATCATGTATTTTAACACTATTTGTGTAGTGCAAAAGTAGAAATTCAAATTTTATTTCTACCATTTTATGGGTAGGGCATTTTAAGGACTTGGGCGTTTACAGTGTTGAAGAGCATTTTTTAACTGCCTTCCATTTTTCTTTCTATAGGAAATATTGGAAGAAGTTGTAAAAGAATTACACAAAGTAAAAGAAGAGATAATTGATGGTAAGAAGCTAAGAAGGGGTTCATTTCTTTCATTGTCCTGGGCTAAGGAATCAAAATGGAGTCCGTTTCCTGTCTTATAAATGTTAATTTGGTTAAATGGTGTTCATCAACAAGGACAAGCACAACTTAATCCACCACACCTTTTCTCAATAAACTGCATTCCAGATGTTAGGGCAGTTGTGTCTCTCATCCCCAGTGAGTAGATTAAGAAGCTTTAACTTTGGTGTATGTGTGAGATGAAAGAGATTTGTCGACACTGTCAGGATTATATCAATTTAACTGCTGTGACTGTCTGGCTATCCTCTTTCCATTGCCCACTTTTAGGAAAGTGGTAGATAGAACTGAAAGCGTCGCGGCGAGACTGGCTGGAAAAATAGCGGGCTCTGACGAGCTCCGTGAAAATCCAGCTGGACAAACCGCTGTCAGGGGATCTTTGGACTGGAATCGTAGGGACGACGAAGAAGGAGAGGTGTCTCAGACGCCCCAGAGGAACAGGCAAATTCCTCGATAAGTCAGAGATAGCTCTTTGGACTTGCGGCGGGATTGGCAGCCATTTCAAAATGACCGTTCTAAAGCTGGGGCAACTGGACTAAGCTTTTGTGCAGCAGCAGTGTTGGAACAGAGTGTTGGAACCGGGTGAGTGATTGGCCAACTCACAGGTAAAAGAAAATTTTGAATTCGGATATTAAAAGATGTGACGAAGCTGAAATTAGTGGCTAATTGGCATTTGGGAAACTCTATGAATGGAGAAGGACAAAGTGGAAGCTAAAACATCAAAGCTCAAGAAGATTCTTGCTTCTACAATTGGATTTGGAGAAATTAAAAATAATAAAAGAAACGAACCCAGGGAAAAGCATTTTTTTAATGTGGATTTAAAGTATTTTTTGACAGTTTTGATAATCAGATGGTTGAGTGTATTGTGGATTTGAGAGAGCCATCTGCTGTTGGAAAGAGTATTGCAATACTTGGTGGAAGATGGAAGAGAATGTGCAGCTGTGAAATCTGACCTTGACTACCTGAAAAGATAATTTGGAAACTCTGAGAACTTCTAAGGAGTGCTTGTTTTTCTACATTGCTTGGCTTCGATTTTCTATGGCTGTGGAAGATAGTAAACTTTCGACTTGGAGTGGATTGGACTAATATTTGAATTGGACATTAGAATTTGAAAATAAAAAGAGACTATGTTGATTTTAAGTTCTAATCAAATGTGATATAATTTAAAAGTCTTAACAATCTATTAAATTGGCAATATGGAGCCTTGGATGTATGATGAATTATTTAAGATGCTAAAAAAATGTGCGTGAAACTTTAAAGGGTAATAAAAAGTCAGAAATGTTGCTGGAATATACAGAGCAGGAAATAGGAGAGAAGATGGTAAAAGAGAGTATAAATGAGGAGCAAGAAAATAACATTGAAGAAAAAGGAACTGAAAGAAAAAGGCAGTTAGATTATTTCACTGGGATTTACAATAGCACACAAAGAGTAGATGGGGGGAAAGAATCAATCAAAGGGTAAAGAGGGAACTAGTGGGATGAGATAAGGAGAAATCTTGGGGAGAACTACTTGAATAATATATTTAAAAATGAGAAAAAAAGATCCAGAAGAAAAGATACAATACACATAAAAAGAAGAAAAAGAAAAAGAAGTTAAGAGAATGGGATAAAAGAAGAAAATCAACAAGAAGAGGATTTTTTGAGAGACTAAGAGAAAATGGTTAAAGAGGAGAAGGTTATTGGAAAAGAGGAAAGAAAATAAGGTACATACTAGTAGATTTAAGGGAATTGTATTAATACGGTATTATTAATTATGAATAGTCAACCAAGTTAGAGGGTTTTTATGTAAGATTTGAATATGATGATGTACAGTATATTGTTCATAAAATATGTATGTTTGGGGGGAATGGAAAAATGTACAATAAAAATTGATTTTTTTAAAAAGGAAAGTGGCAGATAGGAGAATCTTCAACCTTCAATTTTAGTTTAGCACAAGAAATAATGGAAGATTTATCTATCAGATTCCCAGAGAAGTCAGGTAGAAAACACTTGAAGCAATGTGTGTTTTTTTCCCCAGCTTCAGCTGATGTTTTTTATGACTTACACACCCAGTAAACATGCAGAGTTAGCGTTCAGAAAACCAGGCTCCCCTTCTATGTCTATATTTGTTCTTATAGCAGCTTTAGGTATACCTTAAGCTCACATTCAATATGGGTTATTGGAGAGGAAAACGGATATCATTCCAAGATAACACAGAATGAAAGATTGCCTTTCACCTTGTCAACTGAACTCAGGATTTGGCATAAAGGGAAGTAAAATATATATTCTGCCATATTATAATTCAAACCTGTTTAAACTCAACTCCTGGACGTATCTCTGTAGTTTTCTATAGCAACATTAGAAACATGTTTTGACTTCCAATGCTTTTTTTAAATAGTTTCTTGACAGTCTCCTGTTCAGGTAAGCCAGGTGTAGTCAAGCTTAGTTTTTGAGATCAACTAAGGTTAGTTAAGTGCAACCATTAATGTTACAGCTTATATAGATGCTTTTCAGAAGTTAGGGGGCTAGAAAAGCATAAGCCAGAATGGGATGTTACAGGGTCCAAGAACTGCCAGGTGTGGTTTTGATAAAAAGTGATGGAGGCAATTCTTATTTAAAATAAAATAGTGATGTGGAAGTAAATTTGCTGTCACTATGTTTTGAGATGTCAAAATAGAGGACAGGCTTTCTACTCAACTGGCATATAAAGGTGATACCGCTTTCCTAGTGTGGAAGAAGGGTGACTTGTTTCACAAACTACCTACTCTGCATTGGTACACTAAAGAAACATACCAAAGTATTTACCTATTTGATTTGCTGTTGTTGTTGTTAGTTGCAAAATCGTGTCCAACCCATCGTGACCCCATGGACAATGTTCCTCCAGGCCTTCCTGTTCTCTACCATCGTCTGGAGTCCATTTAAGCTCACACCTACTTCTTCAGTGACTCCATCCAGCCACCTCATTCTGTGTCGTCCCCTTCTTCTTTTGCCCTCAATCTGTCCCAGCATTAGGCTCTTCTCCAGTGAGTCCTTCCTTCTCATTTGGTGGCCAAAGTATTTTGAGTTTCATCTTCAGGATCTGGCCTTCTAAAGAGCAGTCAGGGTTGATCTCCTGTAGAACTGACCAGTTTGATCGCCTTGTAGCCCAAGGGACTCGCAGGAGTCTTCTCCAACACCATAGTTCAAAGGCCTCAATTCTTTGGCACTCAGCCTTCCTTATGGTCCAACTTTCATAGCCATACATTGCAACTGGGAAAACCATAGCCTTGACTATACGCCCTTTTGTTGGCAGGGTGATGTCTCTGCTTTTTGGTATGCTGTCTAGATTTGTCATAGCTTTCCTCCCCAGGAGCAAGCTCTTTTTAATTTCTTGACTACAGTCTCCATCTGTGGGGATCTTGGAGCCCAGGAAAATAAAATCTGTCACTACCTCCATTTCTTCCCCATATATTTGCCAGGAATTGAGAGGGCCAGATGCCATGATCTTAGTTTTCTTAATGTTGAGTTTCAAGCCAACTTTTTGCACTCTCCTTTTCTTATAATTTTTATAGTTCCATAGAAACTGGAAATAAGTAAGTGTTTGAAAGTAAAATGTTAGTAAGTTTCTTGTGCCAGTCAAGCAAAACACTCTAAGCGTGATATCAGATGTTTCGCCAGCAAATCAGCAAACTTCCTGGTGGCAAGACTCATTTTTTCCAATGATCCTTCAGCTGAATGGTAAAGGTGCTGACCAGTTTTCACAGATAAAATGTATGAATAGAGATTTTTGTCTGAGATACATGCTGGAAAAGAAAATGTGATTTCTTCAAGCTTAGAGCTATAAAATTAAGTAGAGATTTGTTATAGGTAACAAAATATCTTGGGTTGCCTTACCCAAGTTTTTACATTACCAAACATTGCACACAAATCTATATCTAATTTGACTATGTGTGGGCAAACTCTTGTGTAATTATTCTCTCTATAGGTATGCAGTTCCACAGTGAACAATATAAGGGGGGCGGAAACCAGAATTATATTCTGATTATCAAAGTTCATGTCATCCTGTATTTGTCTTTTTCTAAGATGCCTCAGGTCTGTCTGAAGTAAGAATAGAAAAGCCATGTGAATTGCAAAAAAGCCACAAATTAATAGAAGTCCTCAGTGGTCCTGAGATCCATGTGGCAAAAATAGCCTGAGGAATCTCAGGGAGACTGGAATGTCAAGCAGGGTACAAAAGCATATATTTTTACCTGCCCTAAAATTTAAAAAAAAAAGTATTAACATTCAAGGGATGAACAACCCATAATCTATAGAAGCTTTGTTTTACAAGTATACATTTACTCTGTATTACACACAGAATTATATGGAATATTACTCCATCTGAACCTTCAGAACATGCCAAATGCTAGTTTTGTATTAGTAGGAATTTGAAGTTTAAATTTAAAAAAAAGAGGTTATGTTGCCATTTCAGGAGGACAATATGAACTGTATCCTTGGAACATCCTTGATTTCTGAGGTATTATATCTACCTAAAAATAAGAGTAGCGTGTCTTCTAATAATTTACCTTTAAAATGGGAAGGTAATTTTAAATTCATTGAAGATTTGGAAGATTCCTCTCCCCCTCAATTTGTGTTGGGAAGGACCACCTTAAATTCTTCCTTTTGCCTAAATATAGTATTCCCCATATTGTTTTTAATAAAGTTTCAGGGTATACAGAAACGACTCTAAATTCAAGGGACGGGATTTTGGGGTGGTTCATTTTAACAACTTGCTATCTAATCTGCACTTCAGACTCAATTAGTTTAGCCATCCATTTTCAAAAAGCTTTCAGTCAAAGAGTTTCCAGCAAGGAGAATAATATAAACAGATGACAGAGGTTTGTGATTCCCTGAACAGATCTGACTTGAAATTTAGAAGTCTTCCTGGATCCATAGCTCCTTCTTGAGCAGCAGGTGGGAGGGCTGTAGGCAGGAGGGCTTTTATCCAGTTGAATCTTGTATGACAATTGTAGTGGACTTTTGTGGAAGAGAAAGCTTCCTGCACAGCCATGCATGCAATTGTCACTTTGTATCTGAATTATTGCAATTCGCTCCTGAGGACCTCTTGCGTTGCATAGCTGGTTCAGTATGCAGTGGCCTGAGTAATTATTGGCGCCCCAGTTTTCACTCAAATGACATTATTGCCATGGGAGCTGCACTGGCTGCCAATTGATTTCTAGATACAATGCAAGATGCTGGTTGTCACCTTTAAAAGGTTCAAGACAGAGGTGGGTTCCTACCGGTTCAGACTGGTTCTATAGAGTAGGTAGTAAACCGCTGGTGACGTCACGGAACCGGTTCTGGTTCGTGGATGCCACCATCTTTTTTTTTTAGGTAGGTTAGAACCCACCCCTGGTTCAAGATCCAGATATCTTCAAGACCATGTTGTCCAGATTGACTCTGCCCATCCAACAATATGATGGGTAAAAAGCTTATTAAGGGTCCTTTCAACAGAGGAATGTCAACTGTAGCAGGGGTCCCCAAGCCCTGGTGCAAGGACTGGCACCGGGCCACAGCAAAGCCCCATCCGTGGGATGCAGGCAGCATGTGAAACCACACACCCATAAGGCCACAGAAAAACCTCCCTCCCTGGAACCGGCCCCTGGTACCCAAAAGGTTGGGGGCTGCTGATCTACAGGGACCATATTAAGTCTTCACAGATAGAGAAGAGGAGTTGGAAAGAGAGAAGGGAAGTAGGAAAAGAAGGAGAGGGAAGAAGGGAAGAAAGGAAAGAAAGGCTGTATGGAATAGAAAGGGGGGATGGTAAAAAAGCAACCTTGAACTAACAGAGGAATAAGACAAAGCAGAATATAGTTATAAAAGTTTTGTAAAAAAAAATGAATGACATGTGAAATGTGATGATAAATATGTGAATGTTTGTATGGAAACAATATTTTAAAAACTCTCTTGTGGAACAGTCTGCTCTGGACTTTCAGACCATCTCCTCCTTAGCTTGCTTTTACATAGTTGTAAAAACATAGCTGTTTAATAAAGCATATGAGGACAAGTAACTAATGTTCTAATGAAGATGGTCTAATCTGGTTGTGACTGTCAATGTTACATGGTTTGTTTTTATTTTTAATCCTATGGTGTTGGCTCTGAAAGCCCCTTAGTGCTTGTTGGAATCAAAGCAGCATAAACCCCCAAAGCAATTAAATAAATAAATTATAGTACAAATGCTTCTTGAGATTCTGTTTTTAAAACAGATTTAAATATCTGCTAAATATAGCAATAGCAATAGCACTTAGATTTATATACCGCTTCATAGTGCTTTTACAGCCCTCTCTAAGTGGTTTACAGAGCCTTCATATTGCCCCCAACAATCTGGGTCCTCATTTTACCCACCTCGGAAGGATGGAAGGCTGAGTCAACCTTGAGCCTGGTGAGATTCGATCTGCCAAACTGCTGGCAGCCAGTGATCAGCCGAAGTAGCCTGCAGTACTGCACTCTAACCACTGCGCCACCGTGGCTCTAGTAGAGATTTTACCACTAAGCTCAAAGGCATACTGAGCATTAATTGTATAATTTTAGTAATTTTCTTTGTTCTCTTATCAATATGTTATCTTTTGAAAAAAAATTCTTTGTTTTAAATAACTAAATGAAATTAAATGAAAAAGAAGACAGATGCAAAAAAGGACACCTTGCACTTTGTAAACCGGATTGTAATCACATTATTTGCTTACTTATACCAATAGGTCCTAATGAAGTTATAATATTTATTTTTTAAATTGATTTATTTACTTGTCAAGGATATATAAGATAACAGATAAAAGTATAAACATGATTATGAATACATGAAATGGATATGAATAAAAGGGAACATTAGGACAGGGACGGTAGGCACATTGGTGCTCTTATGCACGCCCCTTAAAGACATCTTAGGAATGGGGTGAGGTCAATAGTAGACAGTCTAAAGTTATACAATACATCGAAATGTAGCTTATAGAGAATTGAATGCAGCATTCTACTCAATTCGTCAAAGAGGGTCTTGGCATTCTTACTTAATCAGAAGCTTGGCAAGGTGTGTTTTCAAGAATTTAAATCTCTATTATGTAATTAAGTAAATTTAAGCAAAATTCATTTCATTTAGAAGAAAAATAGACTTGAAATTTTTCAAGGACTGGCTTTGGTTTAACAGATCAGGCTTGGAAAGATTTATTTCAATGAGCTTCCAGGCATTGTAGGTGGCTGGGTTTATATAAAACGCAATGTCATTTTAAAAAAAACTGATGACTTATTGAATACAGCATCACTGGCAGTCTGTACATATAAAGTCATAAAACATAGTTTACAATCACAACACTGAAATGAACCAAACCATATAATGGCTCACCATGAGACGTGACCCAGTCACTGTGTAGATATTTGCTTAACAAATTAATTTATTTCATTTATTGCTCATTTCACTATTAGATCTATATTCCCTCTTTTCTCCAGAAACTAAAAATGCATACACTTTCCTTCCTTCCTTCCTTCCTTCCTTCCTTCCTTCCTTCCTTCCTTCTTTCTTTCTTTCCTTTCTTTGCCATGACCATACAATAAAAGCTGTATCCCCTTTCTGTGTACATCATATGTGCAACGTACATAAAAAT
>JANHFT010001822.1:18324-32642 GCA_032467955.1 Pseudoxenodon macrops | reverse complement strand
TTTTTTCAGCCCTAAGTCTTTGCAGGCTTTTTTCATTGCTTCTCTCTATCAGCTGTGCTTTAGAAGCTTTTTTTTCAATCCTAACCAGGGGATAAAATAATATGCTGAAGCTGACCAGACTAAGGACGCTAGCTGGTCCTTAGTCTGGTAGGCAGATTTCCCCCCCTATTTTCTTCCCAAAAAACTAAGGTGCGTCTTATACTCCGAAAAATACGTACACATTCATACATTTATCTTTCCAATGCTTTCATCTGTCACCCAAAACTTGTTAAGTATAGGACATTGCAGAAAAAAGTTTTGAGGAAGTATCCTTATTACAATTCCAGCCCTCTTCTATGCAGAGAATACATTCTGAGTATTATCTTTTTTATTGTTAGTTGTAATTTGAAGTCCATTGAGACATATTCTCATGGTCTAGACACGTGATGGCGAACCTGTGGCAAGTGAAGCCATATCTGAAGGCACGAAAGGCGTTGCCCTATGTCAGCTCCAGCATGCGTGCTGATTTTCGCCCTTCCAGAGGGTGGGATGAGGCCATTTTCGCTTTCCCCAGGCTTCAGGAAAGCCAACTGGAGGTGCAGGAGTGATTGTGCATGCATGCATGGGAGGGAGGGCATTGCATTATGGGTGTGGCCACGCGTGCATGCGACCCCCCCCCCCACACTTATGGCACGCAGTGGCAAAAAGGTTAGCCATCACTGATCTAGACCATGGGTGTCAAACTTGTGACATCACGTAATATATTGAGACTTTTTTTCTCTGTTCGCTAAACCAGGGATGGGCGTGGCCAATGCATGAGGCATTTGGGCTTTGAGTTTACATCTGCATATATGCATATCATATTGATTTATTGATAACAAATACTTCTAAAAACCAGTAGAGTTTTTAGTTTTAAAAGATTTAACAGTTATTCTAGTATCTCAGATATCTCAAAAGCTGAAATTGCTGCTGGTCCAAACAATGTTGTTAACAAATGCTTAATTATTAATATTGCCATTAGAATTATATATCTGATAGATATATTTGTCCCATAACTCTTAACAGTATGTTACAGTTTGTTACAAATTCATCATCTGTTGGTCCAAAGTTGATACTCTACTTCCAACTAATTTTTTCATAAAGCTATCTTCTCCCAATTTTTAAAGTTGGATTTTCCATAAATTCAATTTGGCATGGGAAAAAGTATCATTTTTTAAATTAGACATTAAGTTCCAAGATAGAATTGTACTGTATGATTAGTTTAAGTTCTCATTCTGTTGAAATCAGTGGGCTAAATTATTACTCAAATCCTGTTGATTTAAATTGGAATTAAGTCTGAATCCAGCCTAATGAGAGATTATCATGATACAGTTGTATACACAGAAAATGAAATAATAGAAACTAGACTACTCATTTTAAAAAGTAATGATTTATTAAATATAATTGAAATAAACACACACCAAAATATTGTATAATTTTCACCGTGCAATACTGGACTTTTATTCTACCCTAACTTGCTCTAAGTTTGAATGAATCCTAAAATTAATCAAAGAACATTGCACATTATAAATATTATATTGGTTTGCCTCCTGATCAAATGTATAGGGTATTATAAAACATTTTGATTTCCATATAAGGTAGAGATGGGGGCCTTTGATGTGCAAAAATATTTTCTGACCACACAGTATATAAATAGTTAAATCTTATGCACTGCTTTTTCTTAGCCATTTTCCCCATTGGATAAAGGGCTTCCCCTTCTGTTCAAAATTATTTTATTTTACTGCTCCCATTGGAAGAAACGAAATGCTATAGTAATTTCTGTATTACTAATTTAATTACTGTATTGTTATATTTTCAAATAATTGCCTACAGTGAGTGATTTCATAGGATTCTGTTAATATTCTGCATATATAATCATAATTGCAAAATATATGCCATCTGCCACAGATTTTGCTGCATGCTCCTAAACAGGTTCAAGTGTCTGTGCAGCTTTCTTCAATCTTCCAAATGTTAAGTACTTCTCCCATAACTATTAGTCAGCATAGTTAATATGTCTGGAGAATACTTGTAGAAGTCTGATAAATAGAATTATAAAACTAGATACCATGTAGAAAGAATTTAGTTTGTTAAAAATCTAAGAGCCAAGTACAATCTGATTTTTACTCTAAATTTCTGACATTCTTCAAGTTAGTGATTTGTTTAATTCTATTGCTTATTAAACCATTTTGTAAATACCCATTTCACAATTACCAAATTCTGTTGTCAATTAGTTGTTTGATCTGTTTCTCTAAACTCCTTTTTGCAGTTATATGTTACAGACCATTAGATTAGCAATGTACTTATTGAATACTTCATGCTTTTATAATGGTGCCATTAAAATAATTGTGCTCAGTTGAACATTGAAATAAATTTTTGCTAGTACATAAAGAAATATTTTTGATGTACCAAAACATATTACCTTACTATTGAGTATACAGGAATCTTGCTTTGTATTGTCTGTTTGTCCATGCATTTATCTTAATATTGTGACTTAGTTGGGAGTTTTCATGCTCCTATTTTAAGATTACCAAGCTCAGAATAGGAGCACTATACAGCTGTCAGAATTAGGGCAGATTGCTCTGGTTCACCCCTTGATGTTCTGGGCCGTCCAAAATTTGCTGGTTTTGTAAGTAACACTAAGTTATGATTTTAAAATGATAATTTGTTGAATATGCTCTAGTGACTTGATATACACATAGTCCTCACTGAAGGTCCTACAGCGAATTTTCTCCACTCCAATCTTGCATGTAGAACAATACATATATTTGTCATGAAAAAAATATTTATTAAATTTATCTGCTGCCCATCTTGCCATGGGACTACCTGGGTGGACCTTGTGAGATTAAATCCGTGAGATTAACATCTGATTGATACTAACCACTTTAGTAGAAATAGGACTGCTATAACATATCTTAATCTTAAATAGGACTGCTATAACATATCTATAACATCTGATAAAATACCCATGACGTTCTGATTTGTGACTTACTTAATTGCGGTCAAATGTTCATGACAATTAAGTGGCAATAAAAGTAACTTGAAAACTGCATGAAAAAGAGTGGTTAGCAATGTAGTAGTCATTTGCAGAGAGGTTTGAAGGAGAAGGCCATGAATTCAATCTTAGGTTCTATATTCTTTCATCATTATATTAATAACATTGATGAAGAGGGGAGGAAATATTGCTAGAAGTATAGATGACACAAAATAGGTGTGATAGTTTTATGTATTCAGAAATAAAATTTAACATTTTTAATGAAGGACTTAAAATGACTCTTAAATATTTTTTAAATTATTGTGCATCATACTTTTAGAAAGTATTCAGAAAATCTAAAATTCAGAAAAGATAATGATGATTATTGGGGAACTAAATTTTAAGTCCTTGAAGAGAGATTTGAAGTAGCTGAAAAGCTTTAGCTTTGTGAAAAGACTGAGAATATGGGAATATGATACCATTCTTCACATATCTCAGGTGATATCATACAGAGGAAGGCCTGGACCTGTTCTTTTCTCATTAGAGAGAGTAGAACATGGAATAATGGACTTAAATTACAAAAAGGCAGATAGGTTTTTTTAAAATCTTCCTAAAAACAAGAATAGTTTCATAGTTCAGCAGTTAGCCAGAGAGGGGATTGGCTTCCATTTATTGAATATTCTAGCAGAAGTGTGATAGCCATCTGCCAGAAATTATTTCATTTGAATTCCTGTACTTGGTACAAAGCACAACATATAGGAAATCTATATGCTACCATCTGCCTATTTGAATTTTATTTCACAACTTAAGCTTCCACATAGCATAAACTTAGCATCTTTCTTCCAATTTAAATATGTACTTACTTGCTGTGGATTCTCTATTTTCCATTATATCTCCCTACCTCTATTCCGCCTCCTATCTTTTCATTGCAGTGCAGGAATAATCCTTGACCAGTGAGTTTGATATGCCCTAATAGACCAAATTCTCCAACCTGTGTCAAATATGATTAATTCCTGCAGTTCTGCCTCAGACTCCAGTTTTCTTTGACAGTGCCCACACTTTCCAGCTCCAATTAAAAAAGTGTAGAGATGTAGGGTTATTGAGATTGGTAGAAGCTTTAGCACACATTCTTCAAGTCTGAGAACTTCATAAAAGAAAGTTGCTTATGTTCTCTTTTTGTGGACAAAAATACAGGAGGATGCAATCTCTGGCAACGAACATCAATGACTTGCTGCATAGGCCTCATTTCTCAAGGACGGTGAACTATGATTTCCCACGAAGGCACCATTTATCTCCCCTGGAGTGAGGAGAAGGGAAAGTGTTTGTGTGTGAGTGGTAGGGAGCTCTGAGAAGTCTGATGAGAACAGCTGGGGGAGGGTTGACTGTATATCTTGATGGCACTGAGAGCTAAGACTGTAGTGTCTCAGGGGACTTAGCCTTCACTCTTTGGATACAGGACTGGAGGAGACCTCGGGCATCAGAAGGGTTGGATTGGGCAATTTTTGGGCTTTCATGAGACTGGGTAGGTGAGAATATTATGGTGGAAATGGTCATGGGAAGGTACAGCTTTGACTTATATTGCATTGCTAGGAAAAGCAGTTGTTAAGCTGCTTTTAATTATAACATAATTTAATTAATTTATTTTTAATTATGTTGTGCTCTAGTTGCTCCTGTTTCTTGATGAGAAAGCTCTTCTCATGGTTAGTTATTTCCCAGTAATTTCCTGGGTGGACTGTTGTAATGCATTCTACATAAGGTTACCCTTGAAGTGTATCTGGAAGCTTCAGGTGGCAGAGAATCAGTGGTGCAAGTAGTTACGTGTACTCTTAGAATGACTCACATTGCACTTCTGCTCTGCAAGCTGTGTTGGTTGCCAGTTTGTGGATCCAATTTAAGGTAGATTTTAAACACTAAATGGTAGGCAAGGTTATTTGAGAGACTGCCTCTTCCCGATACATCTGTCCATCCCATTAGATCCAGCAGAAGAGATATGTTGTGGGTCCCATCCACTAAGGAGTTAACATCTGACAGGAGCCAGGTGATGCGCCTTCTCTACTGTGGCATCCGCCCTGTGGAATATCATCCCCTCCCCAGGTGAGATTGGCCATTTCTCTGCCATCCTTCCAGAAATCACCCAAAATGTGGCTGTGTCAACAAGCCTGAGTCTTAAAGGAATAGTGATCTGCTGAATCATCTACAAATATGATTTATAAATACTTCATATGAACAATTCTGACACATTTTCTTTAGTATGAGTTCTGTATCTCAATTAATTGGGTTATAAATTTGCCTAGAGAGCAGAATTGAACTAAGAACAAAGCCTAGCCTCCTCATCCATATGGAAATAAAGGAAATGGATTATAGAGGGAAAACAGCTGTTTAAAATTAGTGACCTAAGTAACTGTATCCTGAATAATTCTAAACCAAATTGAATAATGAAATCCTAATGAGACAAAACAAAGCTGGAAATGAAAGTCATACTATATTCTTTGTTGGATTCTATACTGTGTTCCATTAAAATCTTCCTCCATCCTACTGGAAACTATTTTTCTTTCTGAATTGCGGGCGGCCTAGGATTGTATTCATGACAAATTCATACAGCTATCAATCTGCTGCTGGATCTTTCAAAGTAGTAGACAGAGAGTCATCTCATTGTTTTGTATGCCACAGTATTATCTATCTACACCAACACATCATGCACACATCAAAATTTTGTAATTTAGTTATCCTACATGTCTATTAAAAATAATATATAAATTTGGAATTATTTATTTATTAAGCTACTTGAGTCCTTATTGAAACAAAAATTAAAAACTTTTTACCTGATTTAGCAATATAAGCTTATGATAATTTATTAGTGGAAACTATTCTTTCAATATGTTTATTGGAAAAATAAACAATAAACTTGCAGTTTTGATAGCTAAAATAAAAGGAAGAAAAATTGCCAGATAAATTTTGCTCAAATATATTTTTAAAAGTTGCTGCATGAGATGTTAAGTTGGCCTAATTATAGTAAGTATGTGTGTGTTGTTTTATTCATATCTTGCCAGACAGGGATTTTGGTGTTAATTACATAGCAAGTATTCAGAAATGTTTCTGAATAGTTAAGGGGGAAAATGCTTTTATAAATGTATGATTGAATTAAGATAAATAGCAGATATTATAATATACAGATTATTGTGATATCTTAAAAAAAAGTTTTTCTGCAAAAGGTGTCTCAGTTTAGTTACAGTGCAATTGGAATATTTTTCAGACTGTAAGATGCCCCGGACTATAAAACACACCTAGCTTTTGGGGAGGAAAACAAGAGGGGAAAATCTGCTCTGGCTCTTAGCAATTTGCCTCCTTGCAGCAAACAGCAAAACAGCCTGGTCAGCTTCAGCATAGCCTGATTTACCATGAGCAGCTGATTGGCGGTTGGATCTGCCTCCCAGAATTCTGCCTATCAGCTATTCCAAGCTACCGGGATTGTCACCGTTGCCGTCCATCGCCACTGCCACCATCGTTGCCTCCGTGTGTCCCGTTTTCGGCCCGTTCCAGGCAGTGGGGATAGGTGGCTGTGACAGTCCCCGCTGCCTGGAACAAGCCTAAAATGGGGCGTGTGGAGATGGCAATGGGCGGTGGTGATCCCCGCAGCCTGGAACAACTGAAAATCGTTATTCTGGGAGGCAGATCCAACTGCCAATCAGCTGCTCGTGCTAAATCAGGCTGTGCTGAAGCTGACTAAGCTGTTTGCTGTTTGCTTCAAGGTGGCAAATAGCTGGTAGGCAGAAGCCGAAGGGTGGGGGCCAGTGGGTGGGAAGGGCTTCGGCAACATTAGCTGTATAAGATGCACAGACATTTCCACCCACTTTTGGGAGGGGAAGTGTGTCTTATATACCGAAAAATATGTAATTATGTGTCAATTGTTATATGTAATAATTCATAATGCATGTTTTTAAGGAAATTAGTTTCTAAACTGAATTATCAATATACTTATTTTATATGATTTCTTATACTTAAGAAATCTTTACTTAAGTGTAAATTCTGTATTTTTGTCTTAAAAAAATAGCTGAATTTGTTTCTTAGTACAAACATTGTCTAAGAAACATTTTCCACACTATCAATGTCGTCCTTCGTGGATGTTAAATCAAAATTCAGTTTTCTCTAATTATTGCAGATGACAAAAAAGACATCGACCATGAGACTGTGGTGGAAGAGCAGATCATTGGCGAGAACTCCCCTCCTGACTACTCTGAATACATGACGGGAAAGAAGCTACCACCTGGAGGAATACCTGGGATTGATCTTTCTGATCCTAAACAATTGGCTGAATTTGCAAGGTTAGTATTATAAAACTCTTTTGGCAAATAATTATTCCTATTTTGCGCAATATGTGATTTTTCTGTTCTCAATTAAAATCACTGAATTAATGTAGAGAGATCATTTCAATACAGGGATAATCACTTTGATATTCACAGAGGGTTCAGAATAATTCACAGATGTTAAAAATTAATGCTTACTGGCTGGACTAACGGCCCCAGTCTCTAGATTGTACTTCTAGACATTTGTTGTTGGTCTTTGAAAGGTCTCAAATTTTCAGGCTTTTAATTATTTCCTGTAATATATCTGTTTTTAATGTCCATCAAGAGATGTTGGTGGTTAGTATTAAAACAAGCATAACACATGAGAAACTGCTGTCTTGTTTTTCAATCACTAAGTAATCATTTCTGCAGTTAATTCTATATCAGTCCTACTGTCCTCAAATCATATATTGTTCCTCTGGGTATATTTCTGAGTTTTTAACTGAACCAAACTTGGAAACTTTTTCTTATCTCATAGAATCTAGAATTGTAAATTAAATTCCTTAATTAAAGCAGTTAAAGGCCTTAATTCATCAAGTTCATCAAGAAGCAATAGCATTATAGTATAATGATTTATAACATAAGGTACTTCTGATAACCTATCTGCTATTCAACAATAAATGCTTGTTTTTTTTCTTGTAAGAATGAAACCAAGAAAAATCAAAGAAGATGATGCACCAAGAACGATAGCATGTCCTCATAAAGTGAGTGAAGCGATTTTGAGCAATTTATTTCAGTAAGAACCTTTTTAATATAGGAATTTAATAAATGTTTTGCTTATTTTCTGGACTTTTTTTGGCCAATATTTTGCAGTGTAATTTACATTTCTCCTATGGCATATTAGAGTCATTGTGAACCTATGACATGTGTCAAAGGTGATACACCACAATGTTTTGGGTAACATGCCACCAAAACCTGACAACTATTCTCAAAAGCATGCTGCATTCATTCCATACCTCCCCCCCCCCAAATTAATTTGTTTTACTTGCATTTCATTTTTGTAGTTATTTAATGTTTCTTTGTATAATACGTAGCACCATACCTGGTTTGACTGTGTGGTGTTTTTTTAATGAATATGTAAAGAATTGTTTCTTTTGGGAAGCACTGACACATTAGCAGAATTATTTAAGGCATTTTCTACATTTTTGAAATGCCAAACCCAAAAGGTTTATCACTGCTGCTGTATATAAAAAAATTGAATTCCTGTTTTCAGGAAAGAAGATATTTTTCCTAGCAAACTCCCTTCATACAGAATTAAGTCATATAGGCAGCAGTGGCCATGCTTGGGATTTGTAGTATACCAAAATCAAACCATATTTTGGTTCAGTATAATTGTAAGCCTAGTCAGTATATACAGATTAAGATGATGATGATAATTCTAACATTTAGACACCTTGACAATTAAATAATTTACTTGTGTTGTTTTGAAGGGCTGCACAAAGATGTTCAGGGATAATTCGGCCATGAGGAAGCATCTACATACTCATGGGCCTCGGGTACACGTCTGTGCAGAATGTGGAAAGGCCTTTGTTGAGAGCTCAAAGCTAAAGAGGCACCAATTAGTTCATACTGGAGAAAAACCCTTTCAGGTAACTATTTCAAATATTCTAGATGGACAATCATGACATTGTCATGAGAATCTAGTTAGTTTCCCTTTGGTGTATATTCTGTTTTTGCTTTATTTCTGAAACTAGATAAATTGTATGATAGATAATATCAGTTGAAGAACTGGAAGAAATTTGCTTAGAGGCTAAATTGCGTATTTAGAAGATAATTAGAGAAGTATTAAAAGTATATTTTAGTATATTCTGGTTCCTGACCATTTATCCTATTAAAGTATGCTTTTAAAAAAATTAATACCGTATTTCCCCGAAATAATTTGACCCCTGAAATAAGCATTTGGCCTTATTTTTGGGGAGGTCTTATTATTTTTGAGGTGCAGAAGGCGGTGAGCGTGGTCGCCTCAGGGCTGCTGCTGTGTTTCGGTGAGGGCTTATTTTTGGGGGATGGTTTATTTTAGCGCATGCGCTAAAAAGCCTGATTGGGTTTATTATCTGGGGAGGTCTTATTTTCAGGGAAACAGTATTTAAATACAAAGAAGCTACTTGAGCAACATTTACTTATGTATATAGATGATGTTAGCTGGATGATTATAGTAAGATGTTAAACTAATCTTCATTGGTAATTTACATTAGTATTTTGTTTCAAATTGTTTTAAATATATCAAATTCTAGTTAATGTTTTCTAAATAATATCTCTTAATTTTCCCCACTTAAATATGCGCCACCAGCTATGTAGTGAGGGATAGTAGATAGGATGAGGGAAAGAAAATGTCAATACTTTCTGAACGTTTTAACAAATGGAAGTATAAATAGGCCATCAGAATCTTTTCGAACATCAGACTGTAGAAAAGTCTTGTATACATGTTTTGACTTGGATGAAATATATCTGAAAAAGGTTTTGGGTAGATTTGTCTTGGGAGTGAATTCTACAATGTAGTACCATCTCAGAGAAAATCTTGTAATCTCTCTGCAAAGAGGATATATTTATGTATTTCTTTGCAAGTGAACATTTCCAATCAAAGACCCAATTTGGAATTGTACAGAATAGAACCTTTATTTCATGTAAATCTAATACTGCAAGTGAAGATCTGTAAACAAGTTGCTGATTTCTTGTGTTTTCTTTTCAACAGTGCACATTTGAAGGCTGTGGCAAACGCTTTTCACTGGACTTCAATTTACGCACACATGTGCGAATTCATACTGGAGATAGGCCCTATGTGTGCCCTTTTGATGGCTGTAATAAGAAGTTTGCTCAATCAACTAATCTGAAATCTCATATCTTAACACATGCTAAGGCCAAAAACAACCAGTGAAACTGCAAGAAAGCTCTTGAACTCAAAACATCTTTTACCTTACAGGAGAATGGTTGAAAATAAATAAGCTTCCCCCTTTGTATATTGTTTCTAGGAAAGAATTTAAAAAAACACACAAAAAATGAACCTTACATGCCTAAGGGACTTGTTTTTGATAAAGTAGCAAAATAAACTTTAAGGCAGCATTGCTCCAATGCTCCATTTTGCTCTGTAATTTGGTTTCAAGAGCATGGTGTTTTTGTAAAGTGTGATCCTACCTGGAAGAGACAGACAATTCATGGACTTTCATCAAAGACAGTTCTTTCTACAAACAGTGCTAAAATTGGACTTTTCACATTGTTATAAATATGATGCTCACCTGTTGCTTACAATTTTTTAATTTTGTATTTTCAAAGTGTGCATATTGTACACTTTTTGGGGATATGCTTAGTAATGCTATGTGTGATTTTTTTCTGGAGGTTGATAACTTTGCTTGCAGTAGATTTTCTTTAAAAGAATGGGCAGTTACATGCATACTTCAAAAGTATTTTCCTGTAAAGATTAAAAAAAAGTTATATAGGTTTTGTTTGCTATCTTAAATTTTTTTTGGTTGTATTCTTTGATGTTAACACATTTTGTATAATTGTATCGTATAGCTGTAATGAAATCATGTAGTAACAAATATTAGATGTGATTTAATAGTGTTAATCAACTTAAACCCATTTTAGTCTCTTTTTTTGGGAAAAATACTGCCAGATGCTGATGTTCCGTGTACTTTCTCTTTGCCTGTTCAGTTAAGGAAAGTGGTGCTCAGTTGTAGAATGTATTGTACAGGCACTGACCTTTTAACAACACCTGATATGTACATCCCGTGTAATAGAGTGGGCAACAATAAAACAGTGGTCCTGAAGAATATGGCAGAAAATGATCTGTAAGCACAGCCTATTTTCTTCTGTTGTCCAAAACAAATTATAGTTCTTTAACCTCCCAGAAATTAGAAGATAAATAAAACTCAAGTTACCTTTACTTGTTTTTGCATTCAATTAGATTATTTTAAAAAATGTAAGTGTGCTTGTCTTCTGCATAGCATTCCATTAAATGAGTACTGAGTTCTGGTTTATCCAGATAATAATGGATTTTCCTGAAGTAAAATTTCAAGTTTTATTGGATTCCTTCCAGGATTACGTAAGCAAACATTTGCTGTGATATTTCCCATTCCTTTTATTCTACTTTCAACCTCTCAGATAATGCTCCACAGGGTCTCTACCTTCAAGAACAGATATGATTGCAAGAGAAAAAGAGATTATGTTTTCAACAGATAATTCTTTTTAGCAGATACTGTGGAATATATCCATATTCCCTGCAATCAGTGAACGGTGGGACAGGGTAATTCATGGAATGCTGTTGCTTCAAGGTAAGGTGGTATCAATTGTATGGTATGATGCACTGGGCTTGTGAATTCTAACATAATATCAATGTAATTGAGAGATCTCAGATGAAAGCTGGTACTTGGCATTAGAATACTTTGGATTGAATTACAGTAGAATAGCTGTTCTATGCAGGGCATGTCTATTGTTTAAAAACACCAAATTTATAACCAGCCAACCAAGTTTCTGGGTTAAGGAAATAATACGTTCTTCACATTAAAAAACTTGTTTTGGATAATTTTTCATTGTCTTCCTTTTGTTCAAAATTCTGGCAACATTACACTTATATAGTGGAAAGGATATGGGCTTCTAAATGAACATCTCTTCTAATTAATGCTATTACGCAGTTGGATCAGGTCAGATAGTTGTACTTGCTCTTACACATACAAGAATAGAGATGAAATATGTCATAACTAAGACATCAATTATAGGTTCAGTCTACTGCCTAAAATACCAAAGTTGTGCAAACAAAAGCCCCTAATTTTAGAACTTGCATTTCCTGTGTGCTGTGGCCCACTACTAGGCCTTGAACCATTTGGAATCAGGCCATGGAAGTGGTGGGAGGTTGTGGAACTTTGCTGGATGTTAGAATTAAATGTTAATTTATTGAAAAGTGGATTATGAATATAATAGATTGTTCTTAAGGAGGATTAGGAAGTAGAAAGTAACTATTTTATGTTTTGGTACACTAGTAATTCTCAAACAGATCTATTTCAATAGGTTGTTTTTTTTGTAGGCTTTTTAAATACAGGATTCTGAAAATTTCTAAAGATGAGGATAATTTTGAAAGCTTATTAACTTCTAGCTAGAAGGCAAAACTTAAGAAGACACCTTGTCCCATAAAGGAATGCCCTCTGAACAATCTTTGTAGAAGACTTTCCCTGTTAGTTCTATTTTGGGACCTGAGAAAAAAGGTGGGCCAGATGCTCTGAAGCAGCTCCTGGGAGCTGATTGTCATGCCAACAAGAAGACCACAGCCAAGTGAGTTTCATGACTGAGTTGAAGAAGCCCCCAGAAGATGGGTAAAGTCCATTTGCCCACTGGGAAAGTAAGGGTAATCATGTCTGGTTTCAGAACAAGAAAAGAATGTACTACATGAGGTAAGCAAATAGTAGCTATTGAGACACTGATTTTCGAGCACATGAAGATTTGAAGACTCCTCTAATGTTCTCCTATTAGAATCAAGAAAGACGGGGTGGGGAGGGGAACACTTGATTTCAATGAGGGCTGCATCAGGGTTGTATTGGACCTTGGGGGGCCAGGATGGGCATGGCCAGTTTGACGTCACTCGTGTTGGGTGCACCTATGGTCACCAGAGCGTTCTGCCAGAGGAAACGGGCTCCCAAGCTCCATTTTC
Source organism: Pseudoxenodon macrops (assembly GCA_032467955.1). Lineage (NCBI taxonomy): Eukaryota > Metazoa > Chordata > Lepidosauria > Squamata > Pseudoxenodontidae > Pseudoxenodon > Pseudoxenodon macrops. The sequence goes on along the minus strand of JANHFT010001822.1, from coordinate 19,672 downwards.
GGCTATGATGGCCTCCTGCAATCCTCTGCTAGTGAAAACAGCTCGGGAGGGCTGCTCTCCTTTTTGCTGGCAGAGGCACTGTGGGCTGGTGCTTCACTTCTTCCAGGATGGCCCCCTGCATCTAAGATCTAAGCACCCTGCAGGCCAGGTCCGGGCCCCGGGTCTTGAGTGTGACACCCCTGAAGAAAGAATACTAAGAATAATGAGGTAGCCAGGAAGCTGAGGTCAGTTATGGAAGTGTCTGTTTCCACAGCAGATAGACAAAACAATAGGAAGTCACATGACATGTCCTTTTCACTCCCTCTTAATACCAGGCTTCTCTTAGAATAAGATCTACTCAAAAAATAAGCCCTAGACTGATTTTAAAAAGTGCCTAATTTAAGACCTACCTCAAAAATCAGCCTTAGTGAAGATCGTCATCAGCCTGAGGGATGTGTGGCCGGCAGCAAAGGCACAGGGCCTGATGGTGTCTGGCTTCAGCCCGCACAGCACAGATGAGTTGATTACCTGTCCAGCAGTGGGGAAGCAAGTGATCCTGATATGCCATGCGGGTTGCAGGAAAGCTAAGAGGTGGGCCAGAGTAGGCAGGTGGCCAGGGAAGCTTGTCTGCATGGCAGCACCAGCAGCAGACACAGGAAATGGCATGGGGGCAGGGAAGACAGGCAATCTGGATGCTCTGCGCAGGCCACAGGAAAGCTGAGAGACATGAACATGAGCCTCCCGTGGCCGCCCACCCATTCCGTCTCAGCTTGCCTGCAGGCTATGTGGTGCATCCCGATTACGTGTTTCCCCTCGTGCCTCTACCACTATTTGCTGCTTGGACAGATAATTAACTCACCTGTGCTGCACGGACTGTGCAGCCCCAGAGTGCTCTGACCAAGGGACCAGTGGGCTGCAGCTGCTGCCAAATGTTGTCCCCTGCACTCTCACCGCCTTTTGTGTGTGCGCCAAGAAGGTAGGGCGTCCGGCCGGGCTGGTCACCTTGAATTTGTGTTTCTCTGAAAATAAGCCCTAGTGCTTATTTTGGAGCCCAAAGCTACATCCACAACTAGGATCAGTTGACTGGCACACTTTCAAATGATTATGCTATCATTGAATATTGAAACTACAGGGATTCTGCAAGTAGATCTAAAGAGGCATCTGGCAACAAACCTAGAAAGTAATTGATTGGGTGCCTGTTACTGCTTATATCTTCCATCTCATTAAACAGACTCCCATTTACTTTCTTGGAAGACAACCTGCTTGGTAGTTGAAATTTTAGCTAGAAGGTTTAGGGCAAGGGTCAGTAACCTTTAACACTCAAAGAGTTAAGAGTGTTTCCATAGAAAACAAAACACAGAGCAACAAA
>JANHFT010001821.1:145313-156180 GCA_032467955.1 Pseudoxenodon macrops | reverse complement strand
TGCCACCCCCAAATTGTGCCCCACTGCGAGGCGCATATCTTTTCCACCACACCCACACCCTACTCCGCTTCCCTTTTAACTTTCTTTAACACACCTCACTTCCCTCCACAAACCTCTAGAGGTGGCCACTCCAGTTCTCGCAGCCTGTGGAGGGAGAAGCATCTACGCCGCAAAGCCCTCAAGGTGGTGGCAGGGGGAAAAAAGGCTCAGCCTCTGAAGCCTCTGGTGCTGCAATCTCCCATTCACTCCCCTCTCTCCCCACATGCATCAGTCCACCCACTGCTGGTATCACCCCTCCGCCAACTCTCCCTCCCTTGACCACCCCCAGTCCGTGCCCTTCGGCCTTACCTTTGCCATCAGCGGTGAGCAGCTAGATTCTGCAAGTAGTGGCAGGGCAGGCGAGCGAGCATTGGGCAGATGGGGTGAGCAAGCAGGACTGGTTCAAGAGTGTGGCCAGCCAGAGAACCACCACCGGTTCTGCGACCCAGCCCAAATTACTGCTAATGGTTCTCCCGAACCGGTGCAAACCCGTAGCAACCCACCACTGGTCTTAAGTACTTTGAATGTTGGCTATTTTAGAACAGTAGAGGCAGGATCTAAAAATGTTCTAACAAAGTGGCCTGACTAAATTCTCACATTGCAAAACAAAAGCATGCTTTCTTCTCCCTCACTATCATAAAGAGGAAGGCTCCCATCAAAGATATTTGGGAGAGTCTGTAGAGTTAGGATAGGATATATTTTACAGGAAGAAAATCCCCCAAATTCAACTAAAGCATCTTGGAAAACTGCTGAAAATCCAGAGAAATGCTGGCAATCAAGTCTTAGATTAGATGGATCAGACATCTAAGCTATTATACAACTTCCAATGTTCCTCTTCAAAGTAAATGAGGTTAATGTTTATATATAGATTATGAGGGTTCCTCCTTCACTTCTCACTTCCGTAGAAAAGGCTTTGTAATACTGTTATCCTAGGCATATCCCCTTGCGGTCTTATCTTAGCTCCTATGGCCATTTTGTGTATTTTTGCACTTATTTTTCTCATTAGTTCGAATAAACGGAAGCTTTTAATTTATTTAATTTAAGTATTTATTATTTTTAGGTTTATTTCTCATGTAAAGTAATGATATATAACTCTATCTTTTTACATATTGCCTTAAAATGTGCACTGTCTTTCTTTTGGAAAAGCATTAAATTTATTTACATTATTCCTTATGGGGAAAATTTGGTACTTGTTGTTTTGGTACTTACCGCTTGGAATCAATTAAAAATGAGTACCAAGATACCACTGTATTTAATTCCTTTTGCTTGCAGCCTTAGCTTGAAGACACTAGGCAGGGAAGAATCCCATCATACGATAAAGGCATTCATAGATAATATGAATATCCAAAATATTTATTTAAGTGAAGAATATTTTTTGCATTTTAATAACATATTTATTTATCAAATTTATTTGCCACATATTGTTAGCTAACAGCCATAAATGTAACATATAAATCAGAATAATAAAAGTGACAAAAAGGGCATCAGTTCTAGTTTTAAAAATAGTAAAGTGGCTGTTAAAATACTTGAAAATATAACAAATCTGATGTAAAATGCATGTTAAAAAATCTTATGTCCAAACTCATTTTTTCAGGCTTGCACAATTCATAGAGAGGAATAGGTCACCTTAATAAATTAAAAATAATTATGAGCTGGAAAGGAATGGCTGGCATACTAATCAGCTATTCAATGGCTAGTGAAGCAGTAGCAGTGATAGAGCTGTTAGGACTCTGTGAGGCCTGGAGGTATTAGAGGTAACCAATGAATCCTTCCTAGCAGTGGCAACCTGTGGTGAATGAATTTGGATGCTATCTAACAAAATGAAATTCAATGGTAAGAAAAGTATGTTTCTATATTTAGGCAAGAAAGACCAAATGCACAGGTATGGTATAGGTCCATGATGGCCAACCTATGGCATGCGTGCCAGAGGTGGCACACAGAGCCCTCTCTGTGGGCATGCACGGCGTCACCAGTTGCTCTTCTGGGTTCCATCACGCGCATGCACAACAGCCAGCTGCTCTTCCGGATTCTGGCAGTCTGGCATGCACGCAGAAGCACACACACATGCATACACACTCCAGTTTTAAAGATTAACCATCACTGGTATAGGTGGTACCTCGCTCAATAGTAGTAACTGTGAGAGGGATCTTGGAGTCCTAGTGGATCACTTAATCACTTAAATATGAGCCAGCAGAATGCTGCAGCTGCCAAAAAAGCCAATACAGATCTAGGCTGTATAAACAGAGGGATAGAATCAAGATCATGTGAAGTGTTAATACCACCTTATAATGCCTTGGAATACCGTACCTGGTTTTGGTTGCCACGATGTAAAAAAAGATGTTGAGACTCCAGAAAGAATATAGAGAAGAGCAAAAAAGATGATTAGGGAGGCTAAAACATATAAAGAATATAAAGTTACTGGAATTGGGTATGTCTAGTTTAATGAAAAGAAGGACTAGTGGTAATATGATAGTGTTCCAATATCTCAGGGGTTGCCACAAAGTTAGAAGGAGTCAAGCTATTCTCCAAAGCACCTGAGGGCAGGACAAGAAGCAACAAATCAAGGAGAGACTCAACCTTAGAAAAAAAATTCTTGACAGTTAAAACAATTAATCACTGGAACAACTTGCCTCCAGAAGTTGTAAATTCTCCAACACTGGACGTTTTTAAGAAAGATTAGACAACCATTTGTCTGAAATGGTGTAGGGTTTCCTGCCTGAGCTGGGGGCTGGACTAGAAGACCTCCAAGGTCCCTTCCAACTCTGTTTTTCTATTCTATTCTATTCTTTCATGAGAGAAGAGAAGGTTCAAGCTCTAATGAGCCAGGTTGCTACTGGTTTGAGGATTATTCACTATCCCATGGGACAACATTCAGGAGACAGTTTATTTGAAAAACAAAAAAATAAGGCTGAGAGAAGACCTTCTGCAATGAGAATTTAAGAAAAGGAATAAAAAACACTCCAAAGAAAGGAAGATATTTGAGATTACAAAGAATTTATGTAAGAAAATTTTGATACAAGACTCCACCGTAGAAACATTAAGACTACATTTCAGTGTGATCCCACACCAATACACATACAGTGTGTCTTATCCAGATTGGGAAGCCATGGCCCTTGGGGAGGAAGAAACGTTTATAAGTCTCTGTATGCCTCTCTCTTTCAGTATCTGTGGGTGTTGGTATGCTTGCACACACATGCACCAGTGCAAGAGTTCTATTTTTAATATTTTTCTAAGTTTGATTGACATGTGCTATTAGCAAGTTTTGCATACAGAGATAAGAAAGGTGAGATGTCTCTGATAGGGTGTTTTCTCCTAACCACTTCAGGGATATGTTTTCTTCCTAGGAACATATGGGATATTTGTCTGGGAAGCTTCTTACCTTCAGGTTAAAAACAAAGCAATTAAGGCAGCCATTTTAACCTTGATTTAAGTCAATAGTAAAAAGCTGTTTTAAGTCAGCAATAAAGAGCTAAGATTTGTGCTTTGGTTTACTTCTACAAACCAGACATTCCCAGTGCAGGTCAACCGGATTTTATAGACAGCACAGCAAATAAAACATGCTTCAGTGAGATAGCTGGACCCTCTATTTCTCACCTTTACAATGATTTGTAACATGGACACTATTACCTTTCTGATATATATGTCAAATATAATTTTCTTCAGAGATCTCATGAGGAGTTGTACCATGACTTCAACATAACAATCTTATACTTCAAACAGTGTTTCTTAATCTTGACCACTTTAAGATGTGTGGATTTCAACTCCCAGAAATCTCCAGCCAGTATGAGAGTTGAAGTTTACATATGCCAAGACTGAGAAACACAGCTTTAAAACAATGAAAAAATTATTCTCATTTCCACTGAATGTTAACACTTGGCCAATAGGTTAATTAATACAAAACAAAAATGTTTAACATTTTCTCATTGGTCCGTTTTCATCCTATTTTATGTATCCTGGTTTTTTGACTGGGAGGATTACAGGATTTCCAGCACTACTCATGATAATGGTTTTCTTTAAATCTGATTATTGAGTTTTAATTTTATACAGTTAAAGGATGCAATATATTTTAAATAGATATAAATAAAAATATTTGCATACCTTTCCTACATTTATAAACATATAGGTTATCGAAAACCTGACCCCTTAAGGTCACTTCAAAAGATACTGTTCCATCATCATCATCATCAATCTTGAAATATCGAGATCATCAGTCTTGACCTAAATCTCCAAAAGAAATACCCAACTCTAAACTTTCTTCCAACAAATTCAACTCAAATGACTTATCCCTTTTAATGTGTTCATGGCAGCTGATTCACTCTGCAGCTGGAAAAAGGAAGAGAGGTAAAGTCTGAAATAATTGTTAAGGAGATGGGTGATCAATTAGACCAAAAGTCTGTTTCCTTCTAGCATTCTGTTCCCACAATAACCAACCAGGTGCCTATGGAAAACAGATGCCATAACACAAGACCAGTAATCAGCTTTCTTTAGGGAGGCCTTTTACAACCTCTGTGATGGATCTTCAGTAGCATGATGAAGAACCTTGAAGGATGAAATCCTTTCCCTGATTGTAATGAAAGTGGCATAGACCAACCAAAGAAAAGAACAACTCTGCCTTGCATGCATGATGGAAGTTTTCCTTGCATCTTTACCTCTGTTCATGTTATTTTTCCTTACCTACTATAGTGGGAAGGCTGACACTTACTATACATAAAAATGGTAATGAAACTTTCCAGAACAGAAACTGCTGAGTTTGCTGGTGTCAGGGTTCCAAGTAGCACCCCCTTGTTTTGTTTATTTCATAGATTATTCTACTAACAAGATTCTGGGAAATTTACAAATGTTCTGCAATAATGCTAATGAAACCGCCATACAGCAAAATACTCAATATTGAATAAAAAATTTCACTTACATACTTGTTAAATTAATTTTCTAATTTAACAGTTGTTCAACAATGCAACAAATTTCCTGGGGAGGCGGTGGGTATTATTTCAAAGAGAATGAAGGGCCATCCTTCAAGTGGCAAGGAAAAAGAGGTGGAAAGTGCAAGAGAAATGCTGTGGCCTTCCTGTTCACTTCTTGTTCTCTTGTTGTTTACTCTGGTATGCAACTCCTAAAAGATTTTCTCTGAAAGAATGTGATCCTAGCTAGAAGTAAGATTCCCTAGATCAAAGAAAGATGTTGGGTGCAGTTCTTTCCCATTCCACCCCTGGATTGTGTAGCAGAATACATGTTTCACAAAGCTTTTAAAAGATGGTGACAATCAATAACAAGATTATCTCACTGCAGGCTACTTATATGTCTATTCTGGCAGATAATGTATTGTAAAACATCAGTTGTGCAGTCCTGTGGAATGGATAATATGCAGTTGGGTCATGCTTTGATTTACTGATATATGTAAGGGTTCTTAGAAGAGCATCTGTTCAGCATGCCACAGCCAATAAAATAAATAATCCTCATTTCTCCTTACATGTTGTGTATTTTTTCATAGTCCCTTCTATTTAAATTATTTCAATAATACTGCAAATGATTTGCAATTCACAACTATAACTCACTACCCAGTTAGAACTTTGAGAGAATGAGTACATGTTATATTGCACAACACAAGCCAAACTAAATAGGGTTTGGCTCATGCTACTTCCTTATAAACTGTCATAACTGCTGGTTCCAAACTATAGTTTAATCACGAGAGGTAAAATGAGTCAAGGGCGGGTCTTAACACCGTTACATGTGAACAGTGTCTCCAATGCAATTGAATCATGTCCATCTCTTAGGAAAGAAGTGCACCAAGATGTCAAGCTTCAAACTTGAACCTCAAGATTTCATAGTTCAGACCAAACCAGCTATGCATGGGTAGAAATCAAGATGATTTCTACAAAATCTGATGATAAAAGCAGGAACGAGGAGGGGAAATGAGCAGGAAAAAATCTCAGGATGTTTCTATGATAATATTTTCCTCCATTCGGAGTTAATTCAGTTGTTCAATAACCTCTATTGCATATATAAGGATACATATACATATCTTAAAATGACACAGTCAAGGAAACATTTACTGTTTGATTTTGTTAATTGAATCATTTGGACTTTTAAAATTGAACTTGTTACACTGACAAGGAGCCACTTAATTCACACGTTTCAGCAAAATCACTTTAGTAGGCCATAGAATTAGGGAAAGGCATGAGGGTAGTGAGCAGTTCTGAAGATGGGACTGGTTCTGTTTGGTTAGGTAAGCATCATTACCAAACAAAGAATTGAATGTTCCCCAGAGTTAGGATTACTGCACTTATTTAAGGGATTAAACCTCAAGCTTAAAAGAAGGAATTTATTATTTACTTAATCGTAGCAGTTAAAATAATAATTGCCCAACAGTGAAAACCTTGGATAATTGAGATGTGGATTAACAACACCTATTCAATTGCCATGTTAGAAAAGTTTTCAAACGAAGTTAAAATAATGAAACATCAGAAGCAGGAATCACAATTCTATTGAATTTAGACTGGGGCTTTGTAGCTTATCTTAACAGCAACAGACCTATGATCCGCAACCCTTCTGATAAATGGTAAATATGAATGTCTATGCTATATGGGGGTTATGGTTTTTAAAAAGTTTTTTCCTCTGTGCCTCAGGGATTTACGTTACTCAGTTACTTGATAAGGTTAATTGTTAATTGCCGTTCAGCAATTTTTTTTAAAAAAAATGTGCCTCATCCCATTTCTTTACACAGAAGTGAGAGATGATTAAGTCAGGAAAGAGCATGAAATAAGTTTATTATAATAGTTACATAGGAAATATGGAGTAAAGCAAGAAACGAAGGTGAAGAATGAATGGGCAATGAATGAATGTAGATTCGTTTATCCTTTCAAAACTGGATGTTACCAAAAAGAAAAACTTTCCAATGTAACATTTATTTTGTTGGCTTATCAGAAAGAAGTTTGAGGAGAGAAAAGGCCAAAGAAGGAAGATTAAAGTCTTACTTGTTCAAATGTTCTGCAGACTTGGTTTCGTGCAGAATCTCTGAAAATCAGCCAAGCCAATTTTGTTCTAGCTAAAGTTGCAGAGTTGTTGTTATGACCCCATGTTATTGGGTCACTTGTGCTCCACAAAGGCGGGAAAGGTAGGCTGCTGGAGATCTAGCCAAACTCTAATTCATAGTTCCATGTTTTTCCTGTTACTCGGTGTAAACGCATTTTACTATTGTAGCATCTTGCATTGACCTATACAGCTTTCTCAGGAAAAACACTCTTTCTCCCAATAGTAAATGTAAGCATCGGCTGAAGGCTGAGTTCTAGATTCCCTCAGGTTGATTTGAAGGAGGGAAAATGTGAGAAACAACAGTGCTGGCTATGTGGATGCATCTTCACTGCACAGATAATCTTTTTCAACTGTTTGTTTGTTTGTGGACAGGCAAAAGACAGATTGCCTTGCCATTGTTATTCAAGTGCTTAAAATCCCCATATGTGTTGACAATAAAAACTGCTATTGATAGTTTTCAGGAAACTGATTAGTTCAAAATCACTTGAGACTTTCAAGAAGAGACTGGACTGCCATTTGTCGGAAATGGGGTAGGGTCTCCTGCTTGAGTGGGGGTGGTGGACTAGATGACCTTTAAGGTCACTTCCAACTCTGTTAATCTGTTAAATGCAATTGTTGACTTTCTAACTGGATCCTGATATACAGAAAGCCGAACAGCTCTTCAATAGCTATACCAGTTGCTGATATGTTTGTGGGCACAATTCAAACTATGTACATCCTTAAATGGCCTGGAATTTGGGTACCTTAAAAGCAATCTCAGATTATGTGGCTATGCCTTGACTTTACAATTGCCCTCAATGCTTTCTGGATCTACCTGTATCTGATCTACCTGATCTAGCTTTACTACAAACACACTACAAGACATGATAGTCATTAGTTGTTTTTTAATTGGTTTTAAGAGGCCAATTAATTGGTTTTAGGGAACCACAATAACAGCTCTGCATATGTTAAGATTAGACTCAATGTACAGTGCAACATAGTGGAAAGAAATTCTTCATGCCAAGATCCACACATTTGTATTTATTTCTTCAGGTAACTGGGGGTGGGAGGGGAGATGTTGACGATAGAGAAACAACATCAAGCTACCACAAAAATGGTTTCTCAGGATGTTTTGTGTCGATCCAAACTTTAAATGTATAAAATTAACTTAAATACTAGCATACTGCTTTACTAGTTAAAAATTATCAAAATTTCTACCTCCATCATTTTATGGTTGTCATGAAATTTTGATATTGTAAACCGGGTGGTTTGGGGACTTTAGAAAGGTAGCTTGGGAACCCTTTGTGATCTTGAACAATACAGATTTGTATATGTTTTATATACCAAAACAGAATTTTTCTGAATTACTACTGGGAAAGAGACACTGTCCTTGATATTTATGTGCTTGAATATTCAAATAAATAGTCTCATTACTACTGATAGCATTGCTTTGTATTATATTTTTATAGCATATATCATACTTTAAGATTCATAAGGTTCACTAAGATAACTATGAATAACTTTATTAAAGACCTATTTTTTCCTGCTAGTTCACAGCACCATCTACAGGTTTCTCCATTTGCAAAGCAACAATTTATCTAACACTCAGTGTGAACTGTTCCATATTGTACTATAAATTGTGCTGGCTCTTTAATCTTGGTTAGGATGATAGATTGATAAAATGTTTGTAAATTAAATAAATAGAACATATTAATAAGATTGGGAGGTGTAGGTTATTTTAAATAAAGTACAAAAATGTAAATGTTATTTCTATAATTATTAGGGAAGATTTGGTTTATAAAGTTCAACTAAAAAATGGAAGAAGTGCTAAATCTTGTTGATCTTATAAAATGCAATGAAGTGAAAGATTAATCCTCAAAAAACCCTGATAAAAAGAATTGTGTTAGTTGCAAGAAAATATCTACTCTTCCAAGTTTCATGTATTTTTTTTTAATAGTGCTGCAAGATTTTAATATGGTTAACTTTGATCTCCATATTTATACCAATTCTTTCTCACAGCATAATATTTGATTTAAACACCAGAAACTGGGTCCTATGAGGAAATAATAACTCCATATTGTATATTTCATGTTTTGAAAAGAGATAAGTGAGATAAGGAGGGGATATGATAGTAGTTCTCAAAAGCCTGAAGGGTGCCACATAAACATAACATGAAGACTTCTTCTCTATTATCCAAAGTGGATTATGGCTTTAAGTAATAGAAACACAGTTTAACATTATAATTAATAAAAAGCTTTCTACTACTAAGCATAATTCAACAATAAAACCAATATCCAGACAACTGGTCGCCTTTCCTTCAGTTGATATGTCCAAACAGAGGTTGAATAGACATTTGTCCTAGATTTGGATTGCTGCAGAACAAGGGCTTGGATTCAATAGCCTAGGTAATGGGTGTCAAACTCACTGTGTCATGTTGTCATCACACAATGTTTCATGACGTTTTTCCCATTCGCAGAGCTGGGGTGGGCGTGGCCGGCCCGTGATGCATCCGGCCCACAGGCTGCCAGTTTGACACCCCTGGCCTAAGTTATCCCTTCTAATGTTAAGATTCTATGAATGTTCTGTAATTTTTATAAGTGACATTAACACTAGTAGCTAAGTGCACTGATAATTCAATAGTAGTTCACATTTGAAGGGAAAGAGAAAGTGTCATTGCATCCTATAGATTGTTGTGGAGCTGCTGGTGTTCTCCACAGAGCAATGGGATATGGTGGGAACCTACACTGTGTTTGGTCAGTTATGGACAATTAGGTAAAGGACTTCTTTACACCTCAGCAACTTTACATACAATGCTGGGAGACCTATAATTTCACTCCATCCTCTATTGCCCTCTCCAGATGTCCATTATAATATACTCCCTAACATAAAGATGGAACAGAGCTGTTTGTACCTAAAACAAGATCAAAGTACATCCAGTGTTTTTCATCTCAGTCAAACAAGGTCATGAGGCTCTAAATTGATGTCCAAGATAAGTAAAAATCTGCACGTGGGCTAACCAATTAGACTAATCCAAACAAAGGGCTCCTATCCAGTAGTAACACCAATTCAGAAGCAGACATTTTATTCTGTTTTAGGTATAGTTATATCCTTTTTTTTAAAGCTTTAATCTAAATGTACCTAATAATGAGTTGATCTTAGATATGTGTTTTGCAGCTGTCTTTCGAAGTACCCTTTTCAAATTTGGATGCTGTCCTCTCTGTAAACAAATTACTAATCTACATGGACAGAATACCTATCTAGAATCTCTAATTTGTGCTCTCCAAACAGAAATTAGATGCCCAATTCAACCACACCACTCTATTGAGCTGCTGTGCTATCAGCCCCCTCTACCACAATGATCCTGCAGGAGAAGAGCAGTATGGACAACTGTTGGATCGGGCAGGGTGAGAGCTGTGAACCATAAACACAAAGCTCTCACTGTGTCCCAGCATAACAGATTTAGCGCCCTTGCTAACCTTAATAGGGACACTGAAATGATAGGTAGTTGTGATAATGATAACTCAAATAAGCAGGGGATCATGGTCTGAGATGAAGAACTTACTTTGGAAAGAAGAACATGTGAATCAGGTATTACACATCAGTCACACAAGAGTAATAAAGTATTCAAAAAGAGAAGCCACCTTCTGGTTGGTGATTCAATTGTAAGGGATATAAATCTAGGAAAGGATATGGAGGTTTTGAAAGAGGTCAGGTGTCTGCCAGGTACTACTGCCAGCAGAGATAAGAGGCGTATTCTTAAGATAGTCAAGAATGCCAGTAAGGACTGTGATGTTGATGCTATTATACATCTTGGCACAAA
>JANHFT010001821.1:95687-108474 GCA_032467955.1 Pseudoxenodon macrops | reverse complement strand
CACACATGCCAGCACACAAACCCCCCCACGCACCCTGCACTGTGCATGCACGTGCACCCCCCATGGGCCCCCCCTTTGGGTCATTTTTTCCCCCTCCCAAGGGTTCAGGAGGCTTCCCTGAAGCTTCCAGAGGGTGAAAAGTGGCCCAACGGGACTTCCGGTTTTCCTGTTGGGCTGTTTTTCACCCTCCAGAGGCTTCCCTAAAAACTCCTGAAGCCTCCGGAGGGTGAAAAATGGCCAAAAATCAAGGCTGAAAGTCAGCTGGCCAGCGCACACAAGTGCGCTGGAACTGATAGGGCAACGTTTCTTGTGCCCTCAGAAATGGCTCTGTGTGCCACCTGTGGCAAGTGTGCCATAGGTTCGCCATCACTGCTCTAGTGAATAAATCTAGACTCCCTCACACGTTTATTCTAAAAGTGAAAAAAAAAGTGAAAATGAATCGTAGTGTCTTGGCTACGTGGAATAGGGCGACCAGATCTGTAGTGGAAGTAGATGGCACTAAAAAGTTAGAGATATCTGTATTTGTTTGCTTATGGTCCTCTGGATTTTTGCTGCTTAGATCTGGTAGGCTATCATATAGTAGGAGAATTAGGTAGAATACCTGAGTTGATTTCCATTTACTGTTTGCATTTTCAGCAATTAAATAATTCATAACAAGCAAGGCTATGGATTTATTCATGAGCTTTAGTCATGCCAGAAGACCAAGATCAGCTTTCGATTTTCCTTTGTTAGAATACCCATGTCTTTTTTTTTCAATTCTTAGGGGGACATTGCAATTACACCATTACAAATGAATTCACTGTGCTGCTTGGATATGTTGTCCTGTTTCTTAGCCTACTGTCTGAATTACATAACATTCAGGTCAGGGGGGAAATCCAGCAGGTTTTGATGTGTTCTGGAGAACCGGTAGCAGAAATTTTGAGTAGTTTGGAGAACCGGTAGCGGACATTTTGAGATTTGGAGAAACAGCAAATACCACCTCTGGCTAGCCCCAGTGGGGAGGGACTGGAGATTTTGCAGTATCCTTCCCCTGCCACGCCCACCAAGCCATGACTACCAAGCCACACCATGCCCACCAAGCCACGTCCACAGAACCGGTAGTAAAAAAAATGGATTTCACCACTGCTTCGGGTCTCTTTGAAGACCAGAAACTCTATGGAAATAATTAAAGAAATTTCACAGCACTGGATAAGAAAGTGATTGTTAAGAGACCATGATCTCACAACGTGATTGCTATTGCCAAAACCAATTGAAATTCATTCTTCCTGAATAGCAATATTTGTTACACTTTTCAGCAGGGAATGATCACCACTAGACACCTTATTACAAACTTCTACAGTGAATGTTTTGAAAAGATTTTCCATTTCTACAGTTTTCTGATCCCTTTTTGTTCTTTCTGCATTGTTTTCTTTTAGCAAGAGAGCATAGTGGGATTAAAGAGGGGGGGGGACCTAGAATTTAAAATCATTTCAGTTATGCAGCTAATGCTAAAACAAGAATTGAATACTAAGCAAGAACAGAGAATACCTCATTAGAAATATATACACTTTACATCACTTTAAGAATATGATTATTTCTCTCTGGTAGAGCAAAGCAAATGGCCTGCAGTTCACTGACACCAGTATTCCCATCTTAAATGTGGGTGCTTTGACATTGTAACAGCTTTCCAAGGACTGAAACATTAAACTACCTCATGTGGTCAAAGGAGCCACCTTCATTCAATATAAATCATGATTTCCCAATGGCTATTCGTGGTTTATAAAGGTTTATAAAGTCTCATTGCATACTTGGTGTTGCTAATAAATAGATGTCTTGTCTACTTCGTTCTGTGCTTCACATCCTGTCCTTGTCAACTTCCAGGCATTCTGCCCACCGCAAAAAGCCTTAAATCTTACAAGAAATAACTGGTGAGTACATTTATCCTTCTTAAGGTCATTTCAAAATCTTCAATATATGTGTGAGCAATGTTTCCAGAAAAAAAGTTCAAGTGAGAGAGTGTTTATTTAATTTAAAAAAATAGCACTTCCTGTGCTTTCACAGATTGGAAATGAAAATAATTCTTATAATTAATTAAAAGTCATAGTAATTGGAATAGTCTTGATCTGCACATTTTACTTCAGTCTATTAATGAACACTAATTAATATCCCACTTAAGAGGGTTTTTTTTAAGTTAGGAAAATAACTCTTATTTTATAGAGAAACGTAATAACATTTCATATTAAATGAAATCTGTTCATTTTACTGATGTTAATCATTAGTGGTTTAATTCAGGTGAATTTCATTTATGTATTGCTCCTGCAAAGGCTTTTCTACTTTAATTTCTGTAGTACTACAAAAGAGCTAGATGCGTAGGTATCAGTTTCGTCTGGAATTGAATAAGGAAGAAAAGTACAGCATTGCATATTTTTTGAAAGAAAGAAAAAGGCTATACACATTTGTTTATCCAGTTAGCAGTCATAAGATTTTTTTTTAAATTAAAGGACCCAAAATGGAAATTGAAACCGAGTTATATGAAATAAAAAGATTTGTTTGCAAAACCAATTCAGCAATTCAGTCATGTTGATTTTTTCAATAATCTTTTTATTAGAGACATAAATATATTTGGACATAAAGAATATAACGTAGAATTTGCTACATGCTGTGTAATATACTTTCTTATATTATTGTTTACTCTTATTTATTTCAGACACCACCCAGATAAACTCCCTCTTCCAAACATACTACACTCTTTAGTGATCTCATTCTACCTACCCCCATGAACCAATTAAGCCAAATGATTTGGCTTAAATGATTTCCAATTTTGAAACAGCTGGTTAACAATAACAGAGATCTTTAATAGCATAACCTACTAACCAACAAATGCGGTATTGGTTGGGCATTTGTCTATACCAGATATATTCTATAATGAATAGCTAAGAGCACTGAAGGAAACATTTTGTAAACCATTCCATTAAAGGCTTTATCATTCATCAGTGCTAAACTGATCTTCATGTTTCAAAGTGGTTACTATTATTGTAGAAATGACAAGGAGGATACATTAGATTTTTTTTTTTTTAAATTTAAACTTTTAAAAGGCTTTACTTAGTATTTCTTATAATTATAACCGTTACTTGTCCCAACTTCTGCCAACCTAGCAGTTTGAAAGCATGTAAAAATGCAAGTAGAAAAATAGGGACCACCTTTGGTGGGAAGGTAACAGCATTCCGTGAGCCTTCGGCGTTTAGTCATGCTGGCCACATGACCACGGAGACATCTTCAGACAGCGCTGGCTCTTCGGCTTTGAAACAGAGATGAGCACCACCCTCTAGAGTGAGGAACGACTAGCACATATGTGCAAGGAGAACCTTACCTTTTTAATACCTCTGTAGGGCATGCCATATTCTACTAACCACTATAGCAGTAGTTCTTAATCTGTTTGCCCCAATTATCCCTTTTCCGTGCCTTGAATAATGTACCGGTAATTATTTCTACAAAAATACCTCAAAGTTTATTGTTTAACCCAAGCAGCTCAGCAATTGGCAGTCCCAGACTGGATTCTTGATTGACAAACAAACAATTACAAATTGCTCCTTTATACCCAGGCCATGCTTGGATAACCCTCTTGGGGGTAATTTCCCCTAGTTTAAGAACCACTGCACTATAATACAACTTTCCTTGGGTTGAACCTGACTCTGGACAGGAGAGATACAACAGAATGACTTATCCATGTAATCTTTTTGGCAACAGTTGAGCTAGTTTGCAAGATAAGGTTCTCCTGGATTCATAGTTCCTGTTTCAGCAGCTGGTAGGGACTTGCACAATTATATCTGATACATCAATAGTTGGATATAAAATATGAAGTTGCTTTATTTGTTCAAGGTTAAGATATTTCTGGTAATAGACTCCTGCTGAACACTGGACTAAAATGATGAGGTTTTAAGGATTTGTTTATAGATAAGAGATGGATATTGGGATAAGAAATCATTTCTTCTATGGGGGGAAAAGTTACCAAAGTTGGTTATTATTATATTGTTATTTATTTATTTATTTATTTAATTTATTTGTCCTCCATCTCATTATAAACTTAATATACTTGCTATGATGAAGGGGAACATCATTCATGTTTGTATTAGTTTTTTATTTTTGCAATTGTAATTTTTAATAAAATTACTGTTAAAAATAACAATAAGGGGAAAAGAAAGCATACTAAATAATTGAGGTATGAATGGTGTCACCATACACAGTTATTTATGTAATGACTAGCCGCATTTACGTACAGCTATGAATATTTATAAAGAGTACATGAAAATACATGAGATTAATTCAAAGAAGACCTTTAAGGGAGAAAAATAGATTTCAGATCATTCTCAAAAAAGAGACCCCTCTCAAAACAATAGATGATTCCTATGTGAACTTATGAAGTGATTGCACCTGAAGGACATGTGAGAAGAGGATCAAGCTGGAATTAACCAATTCTTGTTAGAAGTGATAGAAACGATAGCACTTCATAGTCAATACATAATATGAGGTACCTTGCATGACGAGTGTGCCAGCTGGATTCTTCTAAAATTCACTTAGCCTGGATGAGTATTAGTGCAAGTATAATATTAGCTCCGAAAATGAACAATAAAAATTGTAAACCTGAATTTGTTTTTATATGTTCAGGAATAATATCTGATATGTGCAAGCCTGACACCTGATTCTCTGGATAAAAAAGAGCAAATAGTACATGAAGTTTTATATAAATAATTTCTTTATAACCCTATATGTAATAGTGGCAACTTTTGACATATCTTTTACTGGTAGTATAAAGAAAAAAGTATTTTATGATTATATCACTTAGATATATACAAAATTAGAAATGAAATGTTCCATATCTTTCCAAAACATGTTTCTGTCAATGAACCAACTAGGCTATGTTAATTTCGGGATGACGTGATAGTTTCCAGAAGTAAATTATCCTGGATATAGCATTACAGACAAAAAAAGCCATGGCTGAGGGCTCTCTAGAATGTTTCATTTCCTAAATTTGCACACATCTCATACATTCAAAATAAGAATAACAGAGTTGGAAGGGACCTTGGAGGTCTTTTAGTCCAACTCCCTGCTCAAGCAGGAAACCCTTTACCATTTCAGACAAATTGCTGTCCAATCTCTTCTTAATTAGTTTCCCTCCATACTTCTTATGCGTTATTCTGTCATTCCCAGGGAGTGCGGAAATGAAAATTTTGTTGTTTTAAAAAAAAAAAAGAAACTACAAGTGTTGACCAATGGCAGTCAGACAGATTAGGTCCTCAGTCAACACACATTTCACAACACGTGCTTAATTTCCAAGTGGTGGGATGAAAATGCTCAACACAACAGTCAATCATGAAAGAAAAGCAAACTGCTTCTTATCCTATAGTTGCCACAGCAATTTTCTTAAGCAGAAATAGAATTTGGGCCTTTGTTGTGGCACTGGTTAAACTGTACAAAAATCAGATTTCATTGTATTGCACTGCCCTCTAGAGTTAAGGAAATAATTGTTTCACTGCAGTCTTAATAGCTTTTTCACATACAAAAAAAGGATAGAGGACATTGATTCTACCAAAAGGAAGGTTATGATAAATGAGTGATGTTTTTATGTAAGGGAATAATTAAGGCGAGCGCCAATGTATTGATTTCCAAATCCTAATTTTTTATTAAACTGTCAGGCAGAAGAGAAAATTATTAATATTATTAAAATGTATTGGTACAAATACATTTTTGCGAGCATTTATCAGTTGCCAGACATCTTTCTCCAGAGATTCTTCCACTCTTCATGAGTAACAAAGATAAGAAAATAGGTAATGAGCTATATAATAGGTCAGGCTACTAGGCAACAAAAAACAGCATCATGAAGTAGCTGTCAAGAAGACAAGGGTTCAAGAAGAAAATTGGGAGAAAGGCTATACAAATACAGTAACCATTATTGGAAAACAAAACATTGCTATCTCTCAAACATGTATGTCCCCAAAAAAGAGAAAAAATAGTTTTGTATAGATGTTTTAATGTGGAGAGAAAGAGCTTGCAAAAGAGGTGCACAGTAAAAATTTGTAATACTATACTAAATAAATAGGAATAAATGATAGCTCTCCAATAATGACTTATTTATTTATTTATTTTTATTTATTTGTCAAGCATGTATAAGATAATAGATATAAGTATATACAAGATTATGGATACATGAAATGGATACGATTAAATGGGGTCGTTAGGACAGGGACGGTAGGCACATTGGTTTACTTATGCCCCTTACAGATCTCTTCGGAATGGGGTGAAGTTAAAGTTGTGGGGGGTAGGGGAAGAAACCACTGAGTCAGGTAATGCATTCCAGGGATTGACCACTCTGTTGCTGAATTCGTATTTTCTGCAATCGAGTTTGGTGCAGTTTACCTTACGTTTGTATTTATTGTGTTTTCGTGAAGTAGTCATTGACGCGTGGAACATTGTAGCGGATAATTTTATGTACTATGCTTAGGTTAGATCGAAGTTGGCGTAGTTCTAAGTTGTCTAAGCCCAAATTTCAAGTCTGGTGGCATAAGGTATTCTGTGCGAGCAGTGAAGTGGAGGACTCTTCTCGCGAAATACCTCTAGACTCGCTCAATTGTATTAATGTCCAATATACAGTGTGGGTTCCAGACAGATGAGCTATATTCGAGAATTGGTCTAGCAAATGTTTTGTATGCTCTGTTAGTAGTACAGTGTTACCAGAGAAGAAGCTACACAGGATTATGTTAACAACTCTGAATGCCTTTTTGGCAATGTTGTTACAGTGGGCTCTGGCACTTAGATCATTAGAGATGAGTACTCCAAGGTCCTTGACAGAGTGAGGGTCGTCTATAAGGTCATGTCCATCTAATTTGTATTTTATATTCTGATTTTTTTTGCCAATGTGTCAGACAGAGCATTTATTGGTTGGGATTTGAAGTTGCCACTTGTTTGACCAGTCTGATACATAGTCAATGTCTTTTTGAAGGGTAGCAGCATTGTTGGTGGTATTGAATAGTTTTACATCATCAGCGAAGAGAACACAGTTGTTTTTAATATGATCGCAAAGGTCATTTATCTAAAGTATAAAGAATGTTGGCCCTAAAACGCTGCCTTGGGGCACACCACTATTAACAGATACAGGATTTGATAGAGCACTCTCTATTTTGACAACTTGTTGCCTGTTTGACAGGAACGCAGTTATCCATTTATGTAGGGGTCCAGAAATGCCATAAGATTTTAGTTTTAGAACTTTAGTTGTTGTGTACCACTGAATCAAAGGCTTTACAGAAGTCTATGTAAATTGCATTTATTGCTTTGCCCTGATCGAGTTGTGTAGTTCATATGTTTTTGCAGTGTAGGAGTTGCAGGTTACAGGATTATTTTTTTCTGAAACCAAATTCTTCTTCCTCCTCTTCCTCCTGTTCTTCTTCCTCCTCTTGCTCCTCTTCCTCCTCCTCTCTTCCCCCAAACACGCACACATATTTTAGGATAACTCTTTTACAAGCATAAATTATTGCCTTTTTTATACAAAATTGAGTATTCTTACTATATTATTGTATGTTACACTTGTTGCTCAGGTAATTTTACTAGCTAATATAACAAGTTTATTATGGAGATTTAAAATAATTGAAATAATTTGCAAATTCAAACTTATATACAAACTGGTTTAGACAGCTAGTACTAGTGAGAGAAGAATGCACCATCAAATAGAAAATCAGCTCGAAACAGACAAAGATGTACGGTACAGTATTCCTTTGATCTACGAACTGATCTTCAGTTATATGACTGTTTTAAAGAATATGATCTGTTACCATCAAAAAACAATTGTATTATATATGTGTTGTTTAGCATGAGATAACTCTAGTGCCTCTACAGTTAACATTTTTACACTTTGTTTGACATGGTATTTTGTTTGACATAAAATTCTAATTGAATTGTTGCACATCTAGCACTTTTTAAATGTGTCTAGTTTGGTTTTATCTGTTCACTAAGGATGTAGAGAGACAACCATTTGGTTTGCAGATCCAGTCTGATTTGATAGGTGGCTCTGGAATGAGACTTAGAAAAAAAAAACCTGTTCTTTCCTAGTCTGGCATGAGAAAATATATATATATATATTTATGTCTGTTCGTTTACAAATGAAATTTGCAGAGCAGTTAAAGTGTCATAAAGGGATGAATATTCCAACTGTAAGAGAAATCACTGGTTTTTTTAGGTTACAATCCTTTAAAATCAGTCGCATTTGTTTGTTTTTTAAGTACCCAGTGTTTAGCTTTGTTCCTAGAACATGGTACAGATAGTGCTCGACTTATGATCACAATTGAGGCCAAAAGTTATGCTGTTAAGCGAAACATTTGTTAAGTGAATTTTGCCTATTTTACTAATTTTCTTGCCACTGTTGTTAAGTCAATCACTGCAGTTGTTAGGTTAGTAACCCGGTTGTTGGTGAATCTGGCTTCCCCATTAACTTAGCTTATCAGAAGATCTCCAAATGTGATCACATGACCCTGGGATACTGCAACCATCATAAATATGAGCCAGTTGCTAAGCATCTAAATTTTGATCATGTAACCATGGGGATGCTGCAATGGTCATAAATGTGATGAATGGTCATAAGTCACTTTTTTCAGAACTGTTGTAATTCTAAAACTACCTGCATCTCGTTTTATCTCTCCAGAAGGTTCATTTCACTTTGTCGACCTATGGAATGAATATCGACTGTTCTTGTGGCCTTCTGCAAAATTCTATAGAGGCATCACATGGCCTGCCATAATGATGTGTCCTAAATATTCATCTGTCAAGCCAGGATCTTTAAATGTCCAAAAGACCACCACCCATGTAGAAGAGAGAGATGAAAAACCTAATTGCATGTTTTTTAGAAATTTTAGCAAATCAAACAACTAGACCAAAATTAAATTACAGGAGGAAGATAAGAAATTGAATGCCCTCTAGATGAACTTAATTTATTGTGTACATTAGACTTACATTTATTCTTCTCTCTCCCTATTTTCATTTCATGCTATCTTCTTCAGTGGAAATCTTTATTTTCAGCATATCTCAAAATGAATGTCTACGGTGAGGGTTCCTAATTAAACTTATGGATACTTTTAAGATTATCTGTAGGTCCACATGATCATGTTAGTGTTCCTTTCCTTATCTACATGGTGCTAGTGATTCAGTTTCAAAATGAAAATGAAAAATCACACATTCGAGTCTATAAACATTATGCATAGAGGACCTTACAGATATCTAAGGTAACAGTTTTGCTGCATTGTATTACACTTTCAACCATGAGTCAATGAAATTACATAATTTCAAATGTATGTTTGTACATTTGTACCTGTACATAATAAACAAGTTAAACATGTTATTTCATAACATGTAAAAGATAAGACATTTTTAATACAACATTTCAGCAATTTTCTCATTGTATTTTTTTCTGCCATCTTAGTACTGGAGTGATTTAGCCTTAGAGATATATTGGCCCCTTATTACTTTATATCTCTCAGAGAAATAATTTATAATGGAGTGGTTAGCAGTTAAATTTCAGTGTTGCATGTATTCTAATAAGGTACCTGCAGGATATTTAATTTTGAACATATTAGCTTCCATGGATATTGGTTTAGCAGATGTTCTGTTAAGATAACTGAGAAATTAAATTACTTTTCTTCTCAAAGCATCCAGTTAACTTTGTAGGTAAATGCCTTTGAGCATGAAATCTGACCAGGTTTTTTTTTTTGACAAAAAGCTATCAAAATGTTTTAAGTAAATGACTTCATTTTATTTTTCCAACTTCTATTACTATTACAGATTTGACATGGTTGATCATATATCTAACAAATGAAAATTGAAAATGGAGCTGGTATCCAACAGTGTAGGCTATATTGAAGATAGTTTCATGGGTAGATACTATAGGGATGCTTGTGGTTCCAGATAAATTAGTTTGCAGGGTTTTTTAACCTCAGCATTTCTACCAGTTAGAATGGAAATGATTGCAAAATTAAATTCGGTATTGCTATAGAAATAGTGTATTTGGGTAAGCTTTCATGAATACTTTTATTTTTCTACTTTCAACTAATAATTCATATGGTAATAAGAAGTTAAAGGTGATAGAATAGAAGGAAATTATATTCATATGTGCTAGAAATATTTGAGTCTAGCAGATTGTAGGAGAGAATCTGACTAAACTTTATTTGAAAGAGAATGGGATAGAGAGAGTACATTAACCAAATCTTAAGAGAAGGAGATAGTGACAGATTTTATTTTCCTAGGCTCCAAGATTACCACAGATGGGGACTACAGCCAAGAAATTAAAAGACGCTCGCTCCTGGGGAGGAAAGCTATGACAAATGTAGACAGCATACTAAAAAGCAGAGACATCATCACCCTGCCAACAAAAGTGTGTATAGTCAAGGCTATAGTTTTCCCAGTTGTAATGTATGACCTCTTAGGAATAGGAAAGAGTTGCCAATTACGCGACCATTCAGACACATAGTCAAAGTTGCTTTGTAGGGCAGCAGCATTACCAGTGGTATTAAATAATTTTACGTCATCAGCGAAGAGGACACAGCTGCTTTTAATGTGATCACATAGGTCATTTTCCCCCCAATGTGGCTTGTATTGTTTCATGATGATGAAAAATTCCATTATGTGGTGTCTTACCCTATCCTACCTTTGTATTTTCTAACATAGAGACTTGCTTGTACCTAATGTGCTCCTTCCAAAATCTGCTGCTGCAATTTCAGTGGGATTAATTTATGGTGCATGCTATCTGCATGCTATCTATTCACCAGACAATTGCAAGAGTATAGCATTCCACTTACAGAGGAACTTATTCAAAAAGAAATTGGATTTGTGTTCGTGGGGTGGGACTTCATTGATTAACCTTGCGAATCAAACAGAAGTGTAGGTGATTGTTGATTTTATACCATTCTTTAACAATGAATAGTATAACAAAGTACCTTTCTCCTAAAATAGCTAGCTAATTTGAGCAATTCTATGATCTGGACTTGTATTCACCTGACTTTGCTCAGTAGTAAGTTTGTTTACATGCTGAGAGCTATCCTAATAGAAAAATACAGATTAGACAAGTGGTGGAACAGAGGTGAATAATTAATTATGACTGTAGGTCTTCAATCTGTTAAAGTAGTTTTCAACTCCCTCTGGCAAAAATGTGAAAACAACTAATAAAAATAAAAGGCATATACAGGTGAAACTCAAAAAATTAGAATATCGTGCAAATAGGAATGCAACTTAAAAGGTGAAACTAATATATGAGATAGAGCTTCATGGGGATGCTGACTTCATTTTCCAGCAGGACTTGGCACCTGCCCACACTGCCAAAAGCACCAAACCCTGCTTCAATGACCATGGGATTATTGTGCTTGATTGGCCAACAAACTCGCCTGACCTGAACCCCATAGAGAATCTATGGAGCATTGCCAAGAGAAAGATGAGAGACATGAGACCGAACAATGCAGAAGAGCTGAAGGCCGCTATTGAAGCATCCTGGTCTTCCATAACACCTCAGCAGTGCCACAGGCTGATAGCATCCATGCCACGCCGCATTGAGGCAGTAATTGCCTCAAAAGGGGCCCCAACCAAGTACTGAGTACATATGCATACTTATACTTTTCAGAGGTCCAATATTGTTCTATGTACAATCCTTGTTTTATTGATTGCATGTCATATTCTAATTTTTTGAGATTGTGGATTTGGCGTTTTCATGAGCTGTAAACCATAATCATCACAATTATGAAAAATCACGGCTTGAACTATCTTACATTGCATGTAATGAGTCTATCTCATATATTTGTTTCACGTTTTACGTTGCATTATTGAAATAAATGAACTTTTGCACGATATTCTAATTTTTTGAGTTTCACCTGTACATGCAGTCTAAATTTGTTCTGGAAGATTAAAGAACCTTTTAAAGTTGATATCAATAGATATCAGGGAAATCCAAAGAGTTCACCAGTCTTTATCAGGAACTTTATAAATCTGTTAGATCTCTTAGTTTCACTGGATCCTCCTCCCATTGGCCCATCCATCCTACTCTTCAAAACTCTTCAAACTATGCTAGATTTTACTTGACATTTCTTTATATTCCCATATATTCTTTTTTACATTCCAAATATTTTCAGAGACAAATATATTTCCAACCTCACTATTTTTATTTCTTTATAACTAATCTACTTTTCTCCATAATAATCATAATTGTGCAAGCCAGTTTTTCTTTTTCTTTTTTCTTGTCTCCACATTTCTTGTTTATCCAAGAAGCTCACCTATTTTTGATTGACTAGTTTGGTGCAGAATAGTTCTTTGTATGAATGCTACTTTTTTATTTTCTGAGTTACAATACCAACTCATGAAAAGAGCAGTTTTCTCCACATGAGTAGTACCCTCCAGTCGGGATGAATGTACTGCAAAATTATAAATTCTCGGATCATAGAAATTATAGCCTGACTCTGCTCACATTGCCAGGAGTTCAATTTCCTCAATCCTCACTGGCTCAAGGTTGACTCAGCCTTCCATTCTTACAAGGTCGGTAAAATGAGGACCCAGATTGTTGGGAGTAATATGCTGACTCTGTAAACTGCTTAGAGAGGGCTGTAAAGCACTTTGAAGTGCTATTGCTATTATTTGATAGCTCTTTCCCCCCCAAAATTATAGGCAGTCAATCAACTGACTTTACTATTGAAAAGGATGATTCTGTAATTTTGTGTTTGTGAAACAAAGGCATAGGAAAGCTATACATTTGGTTAAAAAACTAATTTGTATCTATCAAAATGGGAAT
>JANHFT010001821.1:63182-74100 GCA_032467955.1 Pseudoxenodon macrops | reverse complement strand
GTTCACTTATTTTCTAAAGGACCCGAAGACAGGATAAGAAGCCAGTGGAAGCTCATTAAAGAGAGATCCTACCTGGAATAAGAATTTTCCTGATAGTAAGCGAAATTAACCAATGGAACAGCTTGCTTTCCAAAATTGAAGGTCTCCATCACTGAAAATTTTCAAGAAAAGATTAGACAATCATTTGGGATGGTATAGGGCCATGATGGCGAACATATGGCACGAGTGCCAGAGGTGGAACGCAGAGCCCTCTGTGGGCATGCATGCCGTCATCAGCTGCTCTTCTGGTTTCCTGCCAGATGGTCTTCATAGGTGCTGGGCCGCTGGAAAATGGTCTTAAAACAGCCCGAAAAATGCCTGAAAATGGCCCAAAAAACAGGCCATTTTGGGGGGCATTTTCAGGTCATTTTCAGGCTGTTTTAAGTCCGTTTTTTTTCTGGTCCCCAAAATAGCCAAAAAACAGGCGTGCACATGCCGGACAGCTGGACTTTTGAGCTTCTGATGCTCTGGCGTGCACGAAGATCAGCTGGCCGGCATGCATGCACGTTCCTGTTTGGATATTCGGTGCCGAAAAGATTCACCATCATTGGCATAGGGATTCCTCTCTGTGAAGGGAGTTGGACTAGAAGATCACCAAGATTCCTTCCAGCCCTATTAATTCTATGGTTTCCTTTAAACAATTATAATCTGGTACTAATACCACTTGACAAATTTAGTACATCACCACATGGGACTAATTTAAAACCTCTAATTGTAGGACTTTAAAACTATGTTAAATGTATTTCCATTTTTATAAGTGAGCCTGATGATTTTAGCAAAAAACTCATACAGATGACAGTAATTTTGTCAAGTAAACACAATTCCACACTACCATGTCACAGAAGCAAATGAATAGAAGTAGGTCTTTGTGTTCCTCACTTTTCCTTAGAATTGCGTCAAATATTTGGTAAGAATCACCATTAAAGCCAATTCTGGATTTGCTATCTTCACATCAAGTTGGGGTTTACTAGGGGTCTTTATTGAGACTATGCAAGGCAAGATTTTTAAACCATGGTATTAACTGGTAATTCTATAGAGAATACTGTAAACGACAAAGAATAATTTAAGGGGATGATTTTAATGAGATTATATAATTTGCATAGCGCTAGGGTTTTCAGTGGTACTTAGGCTGTCAGTGTGCCCAGACATTTCCCGTTGTGTCTGTCATACTCCTTTCTCAGAATTACAAATGTATTCCAATAATGTCTTTTAGCACTGTAAGATTTCTTAGGAAATGAAATCCTAGCTGTCCACAATTAAATGTTTATTTTTGGAAATGTGCACATTTAGTCAAAGATAGAAAATGAAACATGTTTAAAAAATGGAGCATCATATAGAAGGCGGGAGTGGGTCAAGTGGATAGCAGGTTTTTGAATTGATAA
The DNA here is from genome assembly GCA_032467955.1 of Pseudoxenodon macrops. Classification (NCBI taxonomy): domain Eukaryota; kingdom Metazoa; phylum Chordata; class Lepidosauria; order Squamata; family Pseudoxenodontidae; genus Pseudoxenodon; species Pseudoxenodon macrops. The sequence goes on along the minus strand of JANHFT010001821.1, from coordinate 72,679 downwards.
ATTGATGGGCAATTGATTATGCTAACCCATGACAGTCATTCTGTAAAACAGTAATACTCCCAAACAATGACTTTGTGAAAATGCCATTCAATGCACCCTCAAAACCTTGGGAAATCTCTGATGTTGAGTATTCAATATACTTAAATCATCTAAATAGTTATTCTGATAATCCGGACAAATCTATATAACCAATACCAATATAAGAAACCGGGGAGAGAAATGTAAAGGCAAGAACTTGTCTAAAGTTCAAAATTGAGATCTGAACATCCCAATTCAAAATTGGTTCTTTCAGCTGCCATCTTATGGTATCTGGTTTACCCAGTTTTTCTTTAACAAGTGTTGGTAAATTTCTATAGCATTGTCCATTTCTAAAAGAAGTTTACCCCGTGTGTTCTTCTAAAATTAAGGACACACATTAGATATCAATGCTGTTTTCATTTTTTTTTTTTATCTCTGGAAAATAACATAAATCGCCTTAAAAATTTCCATCTTACAGTCCAAAATACAAATCTGAAAAATGCTATAAAACTAAGAGAACTTTTAAGACCAGTAAGTAATTCCTTACAGCTGCATATTGTAAATCAAGTCTATTCCAAACTTCATATTTTGGTGATGTGATTTAAAGATTCACAAAAGTTTGAAAACTGTCAGCAGTGGGTTCAGAATACAGACATGACACTATAGTCAACACCCATACTCATAGTCTTTGAAACTGAAGTCAGTAATAAAATCTGTTTCTTGAGAAATAAACGTATATATTTTAGTTACAGATTATAGTAGCAGCATTACAGTGCTTTCATAAAATTCCAAATGTCATGCATGAAATAAACATTTTATATGCAGATAAGGAATGAATCCAGTACTTTCTTATATTTCATAGTTGTATATATACAATAGTAAGTTTTGATGTTTTTCTCCAAGTACTAAGAAAAAGCTTTCCATTTATTGTTAAAGCAAAACAGAGAGCTACACCAGTTTTAAACTATTCAGATAGCAACTCAAGCACCTGAGTAAGTTTTATAAGAAAGTTTTATGAGTATATCCACATTTATACATGAATCTAAACACTTTCTTACAAAATGTTCTACTAGAAATATATCCAGATGGACGTAAGTATACAATAGCAAAAGCTTCAAGCTCCACTTAATAAGGTAATTTTTGATTAAAAAATAGAAGGCAAAATGTAAAGTTACATTAGGAAAAGCTTTTACAGTATAATACTAAGACAGTCACAAAGTTAAGAAAATACTGATATCAAAGGTACAAATAATCACAGTATTAATAGACAAAATATACAAGGGAATCTTATACATAAATAAAATGCATTTGCATCTCCATGTGGCCCCAGTGGCTGCCACAATAATCAATTGACGCTCATTTTGCCATCTGTAGGATTCCTTAAGTTGAAAATAATCAGTTTTCTTAGCAGTCTGATCTTCATTTCTAACTGGCTTCTTTCTGAGATTCTTCACTGCATAATTTCAAAATAATGCAAGATGGCCATTATATGTTGAGGCATGAAAACATAGCCAGTGTAAAGTGCCATTCCAATAATAGAAACCAGCATGGAATCTGAATGACAGTAAAGGAAAACATAAAAGGCTACAAAAATGGATTACCAACATCTCAAATGATATAGTAAAAATGTTTAACATGCATTTTATTCACCTCCTATGAGGTTCAATGGTTTTTAGTACAGAGATGGTACAACTATCAAAAAAAGTATTTGATTAGTCTGGATGAACAAATAACTGTTCAACTTATCACTGCAAAGCTTCAAGCTTTTGCAACTTTGACAGAAAGGAAAAGCGACTAATAATCAGACATTTGTAAAGAGTAAAAACCAGCTCTCAGAAGCAAACTTAGCACATTTATTATCTCATATCATTGCTTAAATTCAGGCTCAGCGTAATTTCTTCACTAATAGCAACCTAGCAATAGACTGATAGGAATATATAGACTGCATAAACTGATGTGGATTATAGAGTGTGCTTAAACAACAGTAGCAATTAGGATATACCATATCAAATTTTAGAAGAGAGGCAATTCAACCACTCCTCTTTTTCTCTTTCAGGAAGATTTCTGTAAGAAGGGGAGAAAGCAAGATTTTATTCTATAAAATCCTTCAAACATTTTGAACGAGTCTCTGAAGAGGGAGTGGATATTACTTCTCAACAGGACAAATCAAGCTGAACAATTGTCAGTTCTGACCAACAAAAGTAATTCTGAAGACTAGGACTGTGGGATCCAATTCCAATTTTCTATCAATAGGACAGTTTTCTTTAACGTAATTGGAAAAGATCCACACCTCCTCTACCTCAAAATCTGTTCTCAAAAGCTTAGGGAAGAAATGCTGGAGCTGTAAAAATATATTTCTGTTTACGCAGTGCTCAGCACATTTGTAACAAAAGCCACAATGTCAGTATCACTGTTACAGAATAGTACAAACAGTATTCTATGAGAAACTGAGCTAGCAGTATTACATTAAAAATACAATTAGCAAATAAAAGGAGTGTTACCCCAGATTTGAGGGAATTATGACAGCAAGGCATATATGTCACAAGATACATTTCAAACAAGACTATCTTGCAGTATCAACAGCAACTTAGATGGAAACAAAAGAGCATTCTTGAAGCCCAATCCACTCAACTAAATTTGGGTTTAGTTTCTCTGCAAGATTTGCTCACTTTCTCCATGGGAGATCATAGAAAATAAGAGAAAGGATTATTTACAAGAATTCTATACAGGGGTCCTGAATGAACAAATTACTTATTTGGCAACATAGATATTAAATATTAGCAGGTGGCAAGCACCACTTTAAAGAGGCATTATTTTTCCGAAAGTAGGAATTGTTTCTGGATGGAAAGCCAACCACGTACTATGTTAATTCCAAGACTAAGAATAGAGGAGTACATGGAGGAGATAAAATACAAAAAAAAATTTAAATAAAAAATTATACTGGATTTTTTCAGCACATATAATCATGTATATTAATGTAAATCATTATTAGCATACTAATTTAGAAACAAAGATTTCATCTGCATTAAAAATATATGTAAGTTTAATGAGTAGGGAACAAAGAACTTTTATGAATCACATCTACTGTGATTTACTAAAAAGCACAAATTATTATTAAATAACTCACTTTTCCTACAGCAACTGAAGGTGGCATACATAGCACTTGCTCTTACAATGTTTCCAGCAGCCTGAAAATTATTCTGTGAAGTCTACATCCTTCACTTATGACAATTGATCCCAAAATTTCTATTCTAAGACAATTGGTGAGTTGTGCCCCATTTTACGATCTTTCTTGCCACAGATGTTAAGTGAATCATTGCAGTTCAGTTAATAACACAGTTGTTAAGAATCTGTCTTCCCCACTGACGTGTCAGAAGGTTCAAAAGGTGACCACATAACCCTGGGACATGACAACCATCATAAATATGAAGCAGTTGCCAAGGGTCTGAATTTTGATCACGTGATCACTGGGCTGCTGCAGTGGCCATGAGAAAAATTATGTCACTTTTTTCAGTGCACTGTAACTTCAAACAATCACTAAATGAATGGTTGTAAGTAGTGCACTACCTGTAGACTGTGTGACTGACCAGAATTACTAAATGGACTTCCACAGCTAAAGAATTACATGAATTGAATTCTCCCCAGTCCTATTCAACTGTTAACCACGATACCAACTGGCTCTTACTGCAGATAGAAAAGCTTTGGTTATCTCATCAATTGCAAAACATTAAAGTGTATATTGTCTAACTTCTGCCTTTAAAATTTTTGGTCAAATAATTAAAATGTTATTTTTAATATAATTAATTGTTCTGGAGCATTTGCTAACAATTAGGCAGTAAAAGAAGACTAAATTAAGGAGTGTTCTGAGGGCTGGCAAGAAAATCAAGGAATTCTGAAAGATGTAACAGATGCCATAAACTGCTCCTTCATGACAAATATAAAGGACTGCATTGGTAACAAAAATCTGTAGCATGTTTTTAGACCTTAAAAAAGGATAGGTTGAAATTGCCACAAAGTCATGTAATTAAGACCTAAGTTTGGAATAAGGTTTAAAAAATAATAATCTTGATTGAATAACTTATGATATCAGAACTGGATATATCTATCTCCAGAACAATCCTGTGGGTAGTATAGCCAGAATAATTACTGATCGATAGTCACCCAGTGAGAATATCTCCTTTAACACATAATATATCCTCCATTGTTAAGAAAAGTGGGAAAATATGGCTTCAATTTCCACTTTGTGCCTCCCTTTTAACTGCCAACTGCCTAAACTGAGACAAATCGGACATTTGTCTTTAGAAGTAAAATACTAGGCACTAACAGCGAATGGCTTTTCAAGATGGGATAGGAAAATAAAAATGATAGGTTAAAATATGTCTGAAAACACATTTAAGCTTAGCCACAACCTTCTTCCTAAAAAGGCATAGGATTAAAATGACAGCCCCCAAATACAATCAGACATTAATTTCCATCTCTGAGCTTTATTCAGCTTCCACCAAACCAGAGCACAAACATTTCTATTTTCGCACCCAGCCTTAGTTCCGTTGTTGTTAAAGTAGTCAGTCCTTCAACCAAAAGCCTTTGAGGTTAAACAAAGCACAAGGCGAGTATTCAGGTAGCAACAACGCCTTAAAAACGAGTAACGACTGGAAATAGAGCAATAACGGAGGCAGTTAATTTACGTGCCTGTGGTTTTCTGTTTTCTATGGATAACGTGCACTCCGCAGCGGGCGAAACCTCTCCAAGACAGTGGCGCACATGCAAGACCACCTTTGTCGCCTCCGGCCTAAATGGTCGCCCAGCTAAAGCAAGTTCCCGACGCCGCCCACTGCCACCCATTCCCACCCGAGTCGAAACCGGCTAGGACAACCTGCATTCGGCTTAACGGGGAACTTTCCCGACGGAGCCAGGAATCTCTCGGCCTGAGACGCCAATAAAAAGGAGCGCGTAAAGGATACTGAACACCGTCCGCTCCCAGGGCTCCAGCATGTAAAGAGCCGTCACCAGCAGATACTGGTAATAAAGCCACGACATTCGCTTCCAGGCCGAGCTGAACGCCATTTCCCCGGCAGCGTCTCGGTACGTAACAGCCCGCTAGGGAAACGCGCCCGCCGAGCTGAGGACGAGAAGGAGGGGCGCTTTGTGACAGTTTCTTCGCGATTGGCTAAAGCGCTTCCCGACCGCCCATTCTCGTCCTTTGACCGACCGAGCCACGCCTAGAGGCGGGAATCCCATGCGCCAAAGTTTCGCAATAGGGGGAAATGACGCAGTTTCTCAGCCGGTCGGGGAAAGCCCGATCCTGCTTGCTGTCTTTGAGGCGGCGCAGTGGGTGTTTTTTCCGAAGGGCCATACCTGCTGTGGACTAGCGGAAGCGCTAGCTTGAGAAGGAGGGAGTCCAGTTCGTAGTCCTGTTGGGTGCTTTTATCCTCAAAGGAAAAAGGAAAAAAAGTTTCCCAGTGTTTCCCTACTACAAGACTGACCACATAGTTTTATTAAAACTACTCTTTATTTGCCATTCAACATATAAATGTGTTTTTTCCCCTTTTGTGATCACCCATAACTCTGTGGGGCAGGTGAACCTAAGAACTCAGCTTCCTATCAGTTTCCTGACTTATTTTACTACAATATCGCTTCCTGAACGGGAAACAGTTTATTTAAAGTTAAATCGACTTAAGGGTCGTTTCCCTTTTGACAAACAAGCATTCTTTCCTCCTGTCATTTGGCGCTTAAGTATGAAAGGCAGCTGGGTAGTTTTGGCCTAGTTTCTCTCCGCCCAACTCATTTCTCGGAGTTGTAGGGAAACTAGGAGGGAGGAGAGAGTATTAGGTAAGTTCCTGCCTTGAGTTTTTTTTGTTTTTTTTAATAAAGGGGTTAAGAAACACTAGTGGAAAATTAGGTGGGGCTAATCTGAAAGACCGGGGCAACAAGAGAGAGCTTTATTAATTATGAATTCTTCATTTTGCAACAAACATTTGTATTATGTTTTTTAAAACATGTTTTTAACTGTTAGTATTTTTATTCAAAACGTTATGTAAAAATGGGGGAGGGGCAAATAATTAACTGCCCTAAGAAAAAATATTCAATTTAAGGGTACACCCTATTGAGATAACATCAAGAATAAAAGTTTTCCTACAAGTGCTGCAGTGCAAAGTATGAGTCAGATAACTACAAGTTACATTCGTTTTTCTCAAATCTCACTATTTAATACCATTCTTCAATCAATCTTTTCTTTTTCACGTTTTATTTATTACATATAAAAGAATACAAAAGAAAATAGTAGGAAAATAAGGGAAGGAAAGAGGAAGTGTAGGGCAAAGGGAAAAAAAGAAAAGGCGATCCAACTCCCTTTGGTGCAGTAGAATAACATAATAGCATCAAACCTTTTACTTTTATATAATAATATTAACTAGCCATTTCTATAACAACAAGCCTATCTAATAGATAAAGCCCACAATCAAAGTTTCATTTTTTTTCACATCAAGCACAAAATCCAGAAGCAGTTTCCAAGTAGACACCAAAAAAATTGCATTTTATTCTTTGATCAAAGCAATCAATTTGGCCATCTTTGCTAACTTCATCAACTTTTGCAACCATTCATCCATTGTAGGAATTAAAGTGTCCTTCCATTTTTGTGCATAAAATAATCGTGCTGCTGTTAACATACATAACAAAAGTTCTAAAAAAAAATCCAAGTCTTTCCAATAAACCAGAAGAAAAGTTTCTGGTTTTATCTTTATGTTCACTTTGAGAATCTTCTGTATTAAGATGTGAATCCTACTCTAATATTTCTTTTCTTTATCAGATGTCAACTATAAGTGATAAAAGGTTCCTTCTTTACATTTTCATTTCCAACATTCATTTGAAATAACTTTATTTCAAGAACTAATGATGAGAATGAACAAAAAAAGAAAAGGGAGGGCAGGAAATAAGGAAAGAACAAGCTAAAAGTGCAAAAAAATAAAATTATAAAGAAATATAATATAAATAATATAAAGCAATAGCGGTTTCATTAGTTATGATTTCAAGCACTTCTTATAACCTTATAATTCTAATCAGCATATAAATGGAAGTTCTATAACCATACATATCATCTTCTGCCCAGTAGTTGGTCCTACTGGGCAGAAGATGGATTATTCTGTCTGGAGACCAGTGATCTTTCTGTGACCTACTTCCTCATAACAGGTACACCCAGTCTGTCACCTTGTTGAATGGGCAGTAGAAAAAACTAGGTTTCACAATTCTGAATACATATAATCCATACCATCGATCAGGCAATTGCACATGAGCAAACTTTCCACATATCCAATATAAGCCATCTGGAGAATGCCAATTAAGAGTTACCATACCGTCCATAACCCACTCAGTCTAGTTATATTTTCAAATGACTTATTAGGTTGTGTCAGGTTAATTCCATTTTTTCCACAAATTTTTCTTCCACAGCCTCCATGGAATCTTTCTCATTTATTTTTCTTGCAAACACTTGCTATTGCCTTTTCACTTACTTCACAACAACAACAACAACAACCTTGCAATGTACTGTTTCAATTTAGGGATGGGGGTCAACACACAAGCATTCACACCAATTTTTTTACCATCAACATACACATTTGTACTGCAATCAGACTACTTGTGTAAACCAATTTCATGCTTTCTCTATGCAAACCAATCATAATTATTTCAGGGAGCTTTTTCACAAGCCAATGAGCTCCATTTTCTAAATAACTTTTTGTGTACTACTATTAGAAGATCTCATCCTTCCTGCAGGTTTGGGAATGATTACACACAGACATGCACACATACCATTAAACAATATTTCCAGATTTGTGGAGGTTTTGTCCCTTCAAATTTTCATTTATTTTTTCTTTCTAAAAGACATTTTTAAAGCAACTTTTATTGCAACATGTTTGGATTTTTTTTAATTTTATCTATACTTTTTTATTTATACTTTTTTTTCACAATGTTTTTAATATGTTCCACTGGGCTAACACACAGCCCAATGGAGAACACAGCTAGGTTATTTGTTCCATACAGGCTACTAATATTGTTGCCCTAAGGGCATTTCTTGGACCTTTCCATCAGCTCGAAGCCTGACCAGACTCTACCTTTTCCTGAGGGATTTCTCGGACCTTTCCGTCGGCTCAGGGTTGGTCAGAACCCTCCCCTAAATCTAAAAATTCTTATTCCAACAGTCACATTCCTTTCAAAGTGTAGGCAAACCTCTAGTAGGTATTTTCCACGCCTCAATCACATACACACAAGGCAATAAAAAAATTGTTCTTCCCCTTCCCCTAAAAAAAATTTCTACTCACCTAAGAGCTCGGTTCCACAGCCCCCCAGAGCAAGCCTCTTTAAGGTTTGGCTGGAATTGGAATCTGCCAGCAAATGCCAGGTCGAAGTCACCTGGTCAAATTTGTCAGGAGTGCTCTTGACTTTGCTACTGGTCCCAGCTGGTTTCTTCTGTCTGCCATAGTGAAGGCCACTGACCTTCAAAGGAGTTCAGCTTGTGAGGGGCCGAATGCAGCCACCTCGAAGGAAAACAGTGCCTTCGAGCCCCATGTTGGGTGCCAGAAAAATGTAAGGTCCCAAAATGTACTTGAGTCACCAGAATGCCAAAGAGAGAGACCCAAGAAGAGGCTTGGAAAAATATTAGCTTTTATTTGTTCAAAGAAGAGCTGGGTAGACCATACCACAACATACAAAGAGCATGCAGTGAAAGGCCACATGTTGAGGAAAGTATGGCGTCCTTTTATATCTTCAGAGGCATCAGCTTAGTACCCAATTCTGGCCCCCTAGCCCATGCCTTCCCTGTAGCCCTGCATTAGCCATGCAGCAAGGAACAGGGGGACTGAGTGCTTAGCAACAAAGGGGCTGGGTGCTTAGCAACACAGGTATTTGCCCGATGTAACACTGCCAGGCCATGACATACCCCGCACCAAGCACTGAGTTGAACACAAAAACAAGATAGCAGGAGTTAGATCACTGGTAGAAGCAAATGGCAGAGGCAATTCTAATTCTTAGCAAAGCAATTCTTACAGATGCAAAATAGCAAGTTAAACTAATTCTACTGATTCTACTATTATGTCCCCTATTCTACTATTATGTCCCTTCATTGGTAAGTCATCTGGTCCAGGCAGTTTTCCTAATTTAATCTTTCTTATAGCATTGGAAAACCCTCTTCTTATTGTTATAGCTTCATTCATAATCTGTCCTTGTTTTTCTGTAATCTTTGACCTTTTTTAAGTATTCATGTTTTCTCCAAAGGAATATCATCATGTCCTTTATATAGATTGGAATAATGCTGATGAAACACTTTTTCTATTGCCATATTATCCTTTTGAAGTTTCAATATCATTCTTTTTCCTCTCTTAATTTATATTCTAACCATATACTGTATATTCGTTCCTATCACCATCTCCCACTTACGACTGCAGGACTGTAACTTGTTGCTTGTATCCTATGACTTCTTATTGATATTG
>JANHFT010001821.1:32530-63082 GCA_032467955.1 Pseudoxenodon macrops | reverse complement strand
TGTATACTGAGAGCACATGCACCAAAGACAAATTCCTTGTGTGTCCAATCACACTTGGCCAATAAAGAATTCTATTCATTCTCTGTTACCTAGCCTGGTAAAGAAACTTTCGGAAACCAACCCATAAGCTTGGAGAACGAACCTTTACCTTTTACCCTACACCCAAGCTACAGATATTCACCAGTATTGCAAATATTTTCACTAGATTTTTACCCTATCTTTATTACTTTATAAATAATTTGAGGCAAACATACCGTACCTAATACTCTTTCCTGTGGTTTTCCCTACCACCACCACCACCACCACCCTGGGAGAATGACTGGCCCACTAAAAGATGTTCCCCATCTTTTCATTATTTTTGTGCATTTATCTTTATTATTGTTTAATTCCTATTGTGTATACATTTTATACAATTTTATATTTTTAATATTGTAAACTGCTCAGAGTTACCTTATGGTAAAAAGGGGTGATCAATAAATTATGCCACCCTGTTGTTGGCTTTTATGCCTAAAGAAACTATCTCCAGTTTCCAGGCCAGCATTTTAAGCACACCACCAAACTGGCTTTTTAGAAATACTGATCTTTCCAAAGTAAGATTGTACAAATATTCACCCAATAATTCCTCCCATTTCAATTGGGTCTTGTAAAACAAGGGGGTAGATGCAAAGATATTTCCATGAGGAACTGTCGTCAGAGATGTGAATACAACCTGAACAAATTCCTTCTATCAATCATAACAAACAACATGTTAATCAAAGGAAGTCTGGCTCCTGTTTCCCCAGTTCTCTGGGCATCAGTTGCAAAGGAAAGGTGATTTATTTCTCCATTCTCCATTCCCAAGTGAAATGTACCTAAGCAAAAGGCACTGCTTTCATAGTCCACACATCTGAGAATGTAATATAAATCGCACTTCAACTGTTTCTACATTCCTATTTATGCCTCTTCCTATTAGTTAAAATTGTCTTCATTTTGGAGGTTCTTCCTGAATTCTATACTTTTATCATTCTTTGAATATAGCATGCTGCTGGCTGGGCTGAGCCACACTTTTATTGACTTGAACGATGTATTATTTTTTAATCTTTTTAACTGATAGGATTGTAAAATTATGCCATTTGTAATCATGCTAGCCTAATGACCTATGCATGATCAAAAAACATAGTGTGCAGAGAATTTTCCAGAAGATATTATGTTAATTACTATCTATTTATAATTAGGTTTAGAAGTAGTGTTATGTAATGAAGAAAATTATTGGCTGATGACTGTGGGAATAATTAATGCAACCGGCGCCAGGTTTTAGTCATGATAAGGAAACTGCCTACGAGACCAAGTTAAGCATATAAGTAAACTGTTTACTGACCAAGATAAGCATAGCAAAGAAACTGCCTACGTGACCAGGATGATTGGAGCATGTGACATATACTGCAGCAAAATGTAACCTATCATGTATTTTTGTATGTTTGTTTTCTTGTACTTTTGACAATAAAAGAGAGTCACGGAGTTAGATCTGGGCCCTCATCCCGAGACAAGCCTTATGTCTGCCTAATCCATGGGGGTCGGGACATCACAACCACAGATGACCTCAATATTTTATCTCCTTTAATAAAAGATCAACTTTAATACAGACAACACATAATTCAGGAATTACATGAAGTAATAGGCAGGAAAATGTACACTGGATTATTCATAATTAAAGAGAATTTTGGATTGTTAAATGTTGAAAATAGGTTTTTTTTATAAATCAGCCATTAAATAAAGTATGAACATTGACTGATATCTCTTTAACTCAGAACTGTTTTGATTCTACTTAACAGAATAAAACTGTTCAACTTCTGTACATAAATTAAGAGTTCCTTTGTTTTATTTTTCAGAGAAGAACATAGATAGCATAATCTCCATTTCGGATTAGTCAAGCAGTGTTTTTAAAAATACAAAAGGGGTCTTAGATTAAATCATCTTTCACTTTGAAATTTTAATATAATCTTGAAGGATGTAAAATAGTACACCTTAGCAATGGCTTGCCAATACATTGAAAAAATGAAAGACTTCATCCTTATCTAATGCAGCCACTTCTGTTGAACATTCGGTACATTTTACTGGGTGATATATCTCTTCTTCCTGGTTTTCTGAGCCAGTTATTGATTCATTACTCTGCTTAATTTTCTTGTGTCCTCTCTTTGTCTTCTTTTTCAGTGGGTATTTGTATTTCAAAATTTCGTCTTTGACAACTGTACAGTTCATCACAAACATTGCTCTGTACTGAGTTCTATATAATTCATGCCTAAAAAGAACAGCAGGGGAGAAGGAAAAACACAGTGACCTAGACCGATTAAATATTTCAAAATTGATAATCCTTTAAATATTGAATGTAACCTGAGGCACTCCATGCTCCAGTTTTTGACCCACACATGGGCACCTCACTTATCAATCATCACGACCTCCAACTGTAACCTGCAGGCTCTATTTCAGCTATAACTCAACGACTATCTGTATAGCTCATATAACCATTTTATTCTGAACTGTTTGTGTTATTTGTTTTTAATTTGTCACTTTAAGGCAGGGAGAGACTTGCTAAATCGACGTGAGCCACCTTATATAATAATTGCCTGCTACTACTCAATCTATTGTAAACAGCATTAGTGAACTGGTATCACCAGTGAAACTGATTCCTCCTCCTAGTGTGCTGTACAAGATGGGAGAATCCACCATAGCAGACTCAGGGCAGGCTGTATATGAAGAATGGAAACTTTCATCACACAACAGATATTGGTCTGAATAGGTTTATGCATCTAAATGTACTGGTAAAGAAACTATTCCTCTCCATCATTCATATTTTCACTACTGACAAACTAATGATGAAAAACTATGTACAAATAGTCCTGGACTTAGAACCATTCATTTAATGACTGTTCAAAGTTACAACAACACTGGAAAAAGTGACTTATGACCAGTTTTCCTACTTAAGACCCTTGCAGCATCCCCTTGGTTATTGTGATAAAAATCTGGCCAGTTGGAAAGTATTTATGACAGCTGCACTGTCCTGGAGATCAGGTGATCACCATTTGTAACCTTCCCAGTTGACTTTCAACAAGCAAAGTCAATGGGAAGCCAAATTCACTTAACAACTGCAGGGATTCGCTTAACTGTAGATAAAAAAACGATTGTAAAATGGGACACAACTCACTTAACTGTCTTGCTTAGCAATAGAAATTTGGGGCTCAATTGTGGTTGTAAGTTGAGGACTTATTCATTTATTATTTGAGGTCATGCAAGGTTCCAAAAAGGTTTTCCAAAAACCTTTGGAAACTGAAAATTAAACTATTGACCTAGCCAACATAAATAGATACTAGGTTATATTATGCAGAGTTCAAATAATTACCTTTGACAATCAAGGCATAATGTTGTCATACAAGCAGGACAGTTCAAAATAGCATCACTGTTGGGAATGGCAGGAAGTTTTTCTTGTGGTTGTGATCGAACATTTCTTATATTATGATAACTGCAGCAAGAGAGCATAAAGGTAAAGAAACATCACTATTAGTGCAGCAATCGTTATTGAAATGACGCATAAAAAGAACCTAGAAATGGTAGGCGATGATATTTCAATGTTCAATGTTCTTAGTCCTAACTACACAAATATCACACCCAAAATGAAATGGCTTCACCCTCCACTACCACCCTTTTGATACAGGTTTTACACAAATTCTTATTTCTCTCCAGATTACCCATATTATTCATATTTAATGCAAACAGGAACAAATTGACATGAGAAACCCAACAGGACAATCTCATATCACTCCAGCAACACAAACAGATGTTACCCTGAAGGTGTTTAATGTCATCAGACCCATACTGGCAAAACTAGGGATCTCTTCTTTATTAATTATTGGATAGGCAAGGGGAAAGTTGGTATTTACACAATTCCCCCCCCCCCCCAAAAACCAGTTATTTAACTGCATGTAGGGGAGTCAGACCTAAGTTCAAGATTATCTGATCCTTTACATTCTCTCTAGTGCATTTTATTTCAATGCAATTTTATTGTATGTACATTTGTATAATTACTAGAAAATCCAGCAATGCAAATGAAATGTCTTCCTGCCTTAAACTAGCTCAAAATATGATTCCAACTGGCCTATCTTTCCCCAACTGAATGTGCAGAAAGGAGTTACCAGAGTCTACGATTCATTTGATGTACCACTAATTAAACACAAAATTACAACAATGGCAGGAAATCAGAAATATATAAAACTCTTTATCATAATTTATTCCAAAATAAAAATAAATACATCTGCCAAAAGCAGGTGGGCAGATTTGGTGACAATGATGAGTGCACCATGGGGAGACTTGAACGAACAGGTTAGAGATAGACTGCAATGAAGAATATCTATAGGGTCACTAGGAGTTTAAAACGACGATGGCACACAAGCAAATCTAAAGATCCTTAAGTAAAATTAAGACTTCACACTGAGAAAAAAAAGGTAGGTAGTGAAATTTGCAGTGAAAATTTCACTGCAAATACTGACAGGAATAAAAGATTCTATGATATAGTCCCAGAAGTCTCAATAATTAATTTCCATCTTGGGAATTCAGAAAGGAAGGTGGTGTTAAGGCAATAAAATAATCTGTGGACCACATAAACTATGGTGAAATTGCAATTTATTTATTTACTGTATCAATTTATATTCCACCATATTCAGAAAACTTTAGGTGTCTAACTTTAAAGGCATAATCTAGTTGAGTGCAGAACTTTAAAGCTCTGAGTTCTTAATATAAACTAGTTTTAGTCACAGAGTAAATTTTCAAAGTAAAGTTTCATCATTCTTCTTACCTCCTTCTTATCGTATCTACCCATTCCTGATCTCTATTATCTTCTTCTGGATCATAAAATAACTCATCATTAGTTGGAATTTGTCGTTGGTGATGTTTTCTTTTTTTTCTGATTTCTGCAGAACCTGCCATGTTTCAGACAAATTATATTTGTAGTCATGACACAAAATGTGTAACTCAAAAACAGAAGACCCTGTTGAATTAACATCCCCTGGGTGGGTATCTATGATAAATATTCCAAACAGGTATCTCCTAAATGTGATAGTTTAAATTTGGTCTTACCCAGCCTGATATCTCCATATATGATACGTCACATATATAAGAGTGTGACAGAATGAAAAAGTCTCTTAAAAATTAGCACAGCCTAAACAAGAAGTTTAATTTACCACTGTTTTCACAAAGTACAGCAACAATATGTTCTAAATTCTGATTGTTCATCTCTGTTAAAACAAATCACGGTGTTAGCATAATTAAATGGACACTGTAGATTTTCTCAAACACAAGCAGTACGCTTGTGAATGCTTGTTCCCATTTAGAATGACATTTTCTTACCTTCTGACTAGAAAACAATTAATCAGTAGATACTGATTCAGTCAGACTTAAATATGTTTTAAGATCAGCCTTGACAGCTGAATAAATTATTAACAAGTATTAGCCTTATAAAAACTGATATAAACTTGCTATGAATGGGTTCTTTTGTAGCTACCTGAAGAACTTAATAAAATAACCTGACAAATTAGAGGAAAGACCTCAATGAGAAGCCAAAAACCATCACAGCAACAGTCTACCTCTTTATTTCCCAAGGATTGATATGCAGAAGTTTCTTTGTTTCTTTTTACATTGTTGTTCATTTAAATTCTATGACTCTGGGCAGCTAACCATTAAAAACACACACACAAAAATAAGCTAAAACTATATGCAACATAAAATAGCAGCCAGGCAATAACTTTACATCAGCTGTCAATGCAGATACTACAAAGAAATGGGGACACCTACAGTACAAGGGTCCCAGGCTCAACGGCAAAACCAGATTTCAAAGCTTTTTTTAAACTATATTTTGTTATTGCTTTTAAAATAACAACAAAAAACACAGAGGTATACATTATTAAAAAAAGAACATAGCAACTGCTTAAAAATTAACAGGAAAACAAACAAACAGGTCTTCAATGCTTTGTGAAAAGCCAGGAAGGTTTGGATGATGAGTCTGATTTCCAGGCAACTGATATTCCAGAGCTTGGACGCCACAAAAGAAAAGGCTTTTTCCTTGGGTCCTGCCAGATGAAACTCCCTCGTGGACAGAGACCTCTCCTGCCAGATCTAACAATGTGGGTATATATTGCAAAGAACAAGCATGGCCATCTGCCACTCCACGAATTTTTCCAAATCTATTTTAACTCATATCATTTGATGAGAATTGACTTTATACAGTGTGTCTCACATGTATACTTTCCTGTGCTAGTCAAGAAAGAGCAACTATCTTTCTCTAGTAAACCACTTGGTTATTTACCTGCTACATCTTCATCATCGGAATCGGAATCAAAATAAATGTCATCATAATACTTAGAAGTGGAGACAGTTCCAGATTGTCCAGCTACAGAAGCATCACCTAAGTCACAAAAAACATACAATTATGATATCACTCTACATATGCAAATATGTACATATCCTCCTAGTTATACACTGAAATTCCGTGCAACTGTAATTGCTTTTGTGTTTATATTCTTTACATAGAAGATCAACTGTACTCAGCCTAATTGGCATTCTGCTTTCACAGTACTCAACCAAATACCTACAGGAGTCTACAAGCAGAACATGGGTCCAAACACCCTGACTGTCTCAGCAACTGGTACCAATTTCTAATCCAGGAGGTAATATATGATCAACGTAGCACTACAACTATAGATAGTCTTATTCTTCATAAATTGTTCTAATTCTCCTTTAAACCCATGCAGTCAGATAGCCATTCCTAGATGTTCATTAATAATAGTTCCTTTTTAAGCAATAGCTTAGCAAATGATACATTAATCTTTATTCCAACATCTCTCAAAAAAAACAAAAAACCCCAGAGATGATTAGCCTGCCAACAATGCTGTGAGTGATTATGTTGGAAGAATATGATTGTTCAAACTACCTAAAATACAATCCAAAATGCACTCAGAAGTAAATCCCAGCATAGGATTGCATTGTCAGTTAATTATACAAAAGAAAAACTATTTGATTCAATGTCAATATCCTGGCCTCTCATTACAATGATTCTGTGATTGCACAAATTAAACTAATTTCATAGTGAATATGAAAAACCCTGTATCTTCTGGATTTAAAATCTTAAATAGGCATGAATCTGCCTCAAGTGCTTGGAGTGCCTTGACACAAAAATATCACACACAGCAAATTATCTTTCAATCTCCAAAGTAAAGCTGCCTGAATGGGATTTCTGTTATTTAAATTTTTTAATGTAGCTGTATTATTAAAAAATATTTGTAAAATAAAAATGGATATTAGCAACTTTATTAACATTTTCTACATTTATTGATGGAAAATGTGAAGAGATGGATATGGAAATATAATCTTGAGTCCTGTTGCCCTGTTCACATTTGTAATTGCATAGAATTAAAAAATGAGCACTTTGATTTCTTTTGGTTGTTATTTGTGTAGCACAACAGGACTCGGAACTACATTTCCATTATCCAGTCTCTTCATATTCCTCAATACTTAAGAGTTGAGTATCCCATCATGGTCACAGCAAATAGGCGAAATTAGTTGAAATGAGCTGATCTCCCAAAACTAATCAGCGTCGAAAAGATCTGGAAATCAAATTCATATTTTTAAATTTTGGGGAAATATTTACCTGGAAGTTGTGACTTCCACTGGCCTTCCATATTTTTCATGGTGGAGCTAAGTTCAGCTTCCATTTCCTTTTGGAATTCATCATCACTAGAAGATTCACTTTCTCCTGTGAGACACTCCCGTATCAGTTTACGCTTCTGGTCTGGGGTGCCATATAAAAGCACATCCACTTCATCTTCAGAACTACACAGTGGTATAGATGACAAGATATTAGAGATCATTATTTCAAGATGAATATCACACAGGTAGTCCTTGTTTAACATTACTTAAATAAGGTATTTTCAAGTAGCTTTTTAAAATTAGCAGCTTGCTAAGAACATCAGCTAACAAGAAAAATTATGAGTTTAAAGCTTCATCTCACCTCAGAGACAATTATTTGAAGAGCATTTATGAAAAGTAACTAAGTAAATTTATGTCTGCCTTTTCACAACAATTATATTTCAATCTATATATCAATAAAACTTTTCATTGTCATGATCTTTAATTGGGCAAAACTGGGCATAATATAGCAACCATTTTTAAACCAAGATATCTCAAATTGAATAACTTTCAGAATATGTCCAAAAGCCAGGACTGATTATTTATGAGGTTATGAAAATTGGGAAAGATATCCCTGCTTCAATGCTACTGCATGCTCCTGTGGTGAAATAATCTTCATTTTCAATGTTCCATGACAGTTTTCCAGGCAGTCCCATCCCTTCCCCACCCAGCATCAGCTATTTGCTTGCCTGCTGGGAAGAGGTAAGAATGGAGGGAGGGAGATTTCAACTGCTCCCTGCCAAACATCAGGAAGTCCAAAATTGCTCCTGCTCCCACTACTTTTTTACCCACCCTGGTCATTCTGTTTCTCTGTTCATTTCATTTATTTATTTAATTAAGCATGTATTGGATAACAGATATAGGGATAAGCATGATTATGAATACAAGAAATGGATACGAATAAAGGGAATATTAGGACAGGGATGATGGGCATGTTGGTGCGTTTATGGAAGCCCCTTACAGACCTCTTAGGAATGGGGCGAGGTCAACAGTAGATAGTCTAAGATTAAAGTTTGGGGAAGAAACCAGAGTCAGGTAGTGCATTCCAGGCATTGACCACTCTGTTGCTGAAGTCTTATTTTCTGCAATCAAATTTGGAGCGGTTAACCGTAAGTTTGTATCTATTGTGTGCTCGTGTGTTGTTCAGGTAAGGAAATATTTCTGAAGTAATGATCCAAAGGAGCACAGGTTGTCTAGTATGGGATAATACTCCAATACACTACAAAGTGGCTTAGCACTGTGCAAAACAGGTTAAGGAACAGCTTGTTGATGTCTTAGTTAAAAAAATAAGCAAGAGCGATTCTCAAAATTTACAAAGCCCTTTAAGATATAACGGCGGAAAGAAAAACGCGAAGATCTCAAGGTTGTTGGGCTTTTTTGTGTGCAAAATATAGAAAGCGGCAGGTTACACAATACACAGCAGTTTCACCTGATCTCAGATAAGTAACTAACGATCTCTCGACAATAACTAATTAAAAGGGAAGATCGGCTGACGATCGCGAAGCATCCCAACCCCACAAAGACGTAAGAAAATGCAAAGCTACTGGCGGCTTCCTTCCCAAACCCAAAAGACCTGCTCTGCGCTGGGTCCTCGTCGCTGGGCTCCTCGACCACATAAGGGTCATCTTCTTCCCGCAGAGAACTCATGCCGGCCTCTTCGTTGTAGTAAACAATCCTGGCCTATTCCTTCCCCCACAACTAGCACAAAACGCCTTTTTCGTCACTTCCTGTTCCGCTAAGCCTGTGAGTTAGTCCCACCAATTCCTGATTCCGCGTAGGAATCCGGAAAACGTTTAGTTCCGGTTTCAAACTTCATGCGCCCGTAACCTGCCTCTCTGCGCCTATATCTCGGATTCATCCGGGTTTGCAATCCAAAATCCCTGCTCTTGGAAGTGTCTATAGAAATTGTCAGTCTTCCAGGTCGTGGTTGTCCCAAAGGTGATTTTTTAAGAGGCAATTGGACTTTCTGGTTGTTTTCTTTGAAGACGTTTCGCTTCTCATCCAGGAAACTTCTTCAGCTCTGACTGGATGGTGGGGAATGGAAGGATTTATATTCCTTGCACGTCTTCAAAGAAGAAACAAGAAAGTCTAGTTGCCTCTTGCAAAAGCACTTTTGGGATAATTTCATCTTGGAAAAACACCAGGAAAAAGAAAAGGCAGCCAATTAAAGTGGATTTTCCAAAAAGCCCAATCTGCCTTGGCTCGAAAGACAAGAGAGAAAAAACTCCACGCTTGCAGACGGGAAATGCTCTCCCCTATTAAAATCTGAAGTAATGAGATTGTCTGTGACTGATCAGCGGAAAGTTCCCATTTATAACAAGAAAAAGTGTTTTGGATTCATAATAAGAACCCAGGGAGTTTTCCCTACGTCGCCTGATATGGGTTTGCCTATTAAGACTTACAATTCTGAATATGGATGCTGGTAGGTTGTTTTTTTAACTGTTTAGGTACGGAGTAATCAATCATTTTAATTTGTAATTATATTGTATGAGTTTTCCTTAATGTCAGTTTCAAAATATTCTAGCCTCTATTCTTCTACCAGTAAGATGCTGTAACACATATAACATAAGATAAAGATGCCGTTTACACATCATACCATACCAGTGTCTTTCAAGCTCAGCATTTTAAAGATTTGTGGACTCCCAGATTTCCCAACATCTTCTGATTATTTAATTGGCTATAGCAGGGTGCTGGTTAGCACTAGCACTTAAGACAGTGCTTTACAGCCCTCTTTAAGCAGTTAATAGCGTCAGCATATTGCCCCGAACAATCTGGGTTCATTTTACCAACCTCAGGATGGAAGACTGAGTCAATCTTGAGTCAGTGAGACTCAAACTGCTGGCAGCCAGCAGTAGCAGCCAGCAGTACTGCATTCTAACCACTGTGCCATCACAGCTCATGGATAAGTTTTCTACATGCTGGATTTAAGGAGCCAAGAAAATCAAAATCCTGTTTTCAAGGTAAGCTTGCTCTTGCAACCCTCAATGCCTAGTTAACTTATACCTTCTGGTGCACAATGGGAAATGGGCAATTTTTCTTGGCCTCAGTACTTTTAAAGATCATACAGCATGGGGAATTTTGTATGGCAACTACAAAGAGTTTAGCAACAAACAGTAGTTAATTCCAAGATACATATACAATAGACTTCAAAGTTTAGATTTAGAAATATTTTAAATTTTAATCTCATTCAAATTTTCCTTTTCTCCTTTTTGAAGAGGGGGAAGAAAAGCTCCTTTTCACTCACCCTGCTAGTTCCAATATGAAAGATTTGACCAGACCATTAGTTCCTTCAGTTTCCTATTCATACTGATTTAGAGCTTCCAAAGACTTTTTTTATCACATTTCTATTAATATTTAGCTCAATCATTCTCTTCAGTTTCTTACTGGCAAATAATGCTGTTGGAGAAGATTGAACCAAAATAGGAGTTGAGTAACTCTGCCTTTTCTGTTACTAGTTAACTTCTAAGTAAATTCCTCTTATAAAGGATTTCCTATGAGTCAGCAGTGTGATCAAGTTCCAAAGAAGGCAATGCAATTTTACCTCAACAGAAATTTCCAAATCATGGGAAATAATGATTTAAAGTGTTTCATAAAGTAGTAATGAACTACTCTACATTGTGATCAGACTCACTTTAAATAGTGTTCACTTCTGGACACTACACTTAAAACATTAGAAAAATTGGAACAGGCTCAGAGGAAGACAACATGTTCAATGGACCAGAAATTATGCCATATGAAGAGTGAAAGAACTGGGAAATGTTTAACCTTAAAAAACAACTGAGGGAAGGAATGAAGGCTGTCAAGATCTGTGTTTTCTCATTCCAAGGTATAAAATACAGAATAAGCAATTGTAGAAAGGCAAATTCTAATTGAATGTTAGAAAAAATACTTTCTAACAAAATAGATTGACGGAGACATGAATTACCCAGTAATTAGAGTCCAGTTGGTGGGCTATGTTTTGTTGAATATATTCAAGCGGAGACTAACAGCTATCTGTGTGGAACACTTTAATTTGGATTCCTCCTCTGAGCAGGAGACTGGATTTAAGGCCCCAAATTGCCTTTTCCAACCCTGTATTTTATATGATGTACTAAACATGTGTCTCAATGTATATATAGTAGTAGGGAATCAAGTATTTATTTAAAAACAAACATAATTAGAGTATAAAGTAGAGACAATTATCAGATCACCAGGCTTAACAATTACAATGATACAATGACTTGTGATTTTAGAAAAATTCAATGATTGCGCTGTTTATTTTACAGTAATTGGGATTAGTCTACAAGTTAAGGCAAATATACTAATGCATTTGCTTTTTTTCTGAGGTTGTATTATAAAGATTACATAAAGTTTGCTCCAAAATTTCTAGGAAATGTTATTTGAAAAAGTTAAGATGCTTGATAACAATATGTGAAATAACCAATACAATGCTTTACAGTAACATTATCCAAACACCTAGTGGCAATATTTAATCGTTTTGAAACCATATGTTTCAAATCAGCTTCAGACATTACAAAGGTAGTAAAATAAGAATGGCAGCAATATTTAACACTAGCTTTAAACAAAAACATAATTCTATTGGCTATTCTCACAAAAGAAACATATCAGAACATTTGGTTTTTGGACAATAAGAGTGTACAGTGATTAAATTAACGTGAATATTTGTATGTAGCAAATATATTGTTGCTTCATATAATTTGGAATTATTCTGATACGTTTATGTGTTTTTTTGGAAAAAAGGAACGTGTTTGTGTATCCTTTGTCACCAAATCCACCAAGTTGTAAATATTAACTCAAAGTCGTGAACTCCAGTGAAAGGCAGCCCTTATTAGCAGGATGACAGATTCTAGTTTATGTATCACCATTAAGCACTGCCAGACAGCTCTGCAACAGCTGTAAATTGCCCTGTAGTAATGAAAAAAACACAGAGATTACTGTTAATTTGTGATTTCCTCCTATCTCAAACTAGTAATATTATTAAAGATGCACATCATTATAAGTGAACTGACAAGACAGTGTTTTATATAATCCAGTTTCAGTACAAATCATACTGGGATTTAGTAGTTCTGGACTTTCATAAACTGCTCTTACAGTTGTTACCTATTACTGTCTCAAATTGGCACTGAAAACAATGACAATATATAATAAAACATACATTCAACACTTATAACTCAATTTACCAATTAAAATATAAGGATTAAGATGTACAAGACTAAAAACAAATTTATTGCCGTCATTTTATGAATATCCAATGATTTTAACACATTATTTGATTAGTGTCTGCCACAATTCTCAGCAATTGTCATATTGTTTTTCAGGAATTCTGATAATTAAAACACACACAGCAGAATACCCACGCTGGGGAAGTCTGAGTGTAGTTGTTTTTACTTATTATGCTTATACACTAACTAGTTCAATCAAAGTTGACCCTCAGCTTTCAAAGATGGTTTTAAGAAAAGAAACATTAAAAACTTGAAATTTAGAAACTATAAGTACTGTATTTTTCGGAGTATAAGACACTCCAAAGTATAAGACGCACCTAGTTTTTGGGGAGAAAAACAAGGGGAAAAAATCTGACTGTTTCCCAGCAAACAGCACAGATGATATACATTGTTTGCTGTGTATTTGTGTGCATGTGTGCCTGAACCATAGAAATAGCAAAGAATTGGAGAAATGTACATTATTAATGCCAGAACATTTTCTTAAATGTGGTCACACTAACGCAGTGATGGCGAACCTATGGCACACCATGCCACAGGTGGCACCCAGAGCCATTTCTGAGGGCATGCGAGGCATTGCCCTGTCAGCTCCAGTGCGCGCGCCAGCTGATTTTCGGCCGTTTTCACACTCCAGAGGCTTCAGGAGTTTTCAGGGAAGCCTCCAGAGGGTGAAAAACGGGCAAACCACAAGTCACTTCCGGTTTGCCCATAGGGCTGTTTTTTGTCCTCTGGAGGGTGAAAAACCATTAGAGGGAATTAAAGTTTAAGACAAGAAAAAGAAAATGAAATCTGCAAAATGAGAAATAAAGATATGACATTTGACACATTTTAAAAGATTTTTTTAAGAACTGGGAAAGAAATTTATATTAGTTCATAGAGAAATATTGAGGTGAAAAGAAATTGAGAGTTATAAGAGTTATCATAGAATGAAAACACATGACACAAAGATATAAAAGGTGACAAAATGATAAAGAACGTAGCAAGGACTTGTTTTTCTATTTACAAAAGGGATTTATGAAAAAAAATATAATACAAAATAAATATAACCTGCTCTAAACAAAATAGTTTATCTAAGAGACATAACTTTATCTCTTACTTCTTTTCACTAAAACATCTATCCAAAGTACCTCACTGCTGCTATGAAAAAGCCACATCCCTATGTTCCTTTAATTTAAAAAAAAAAAAGATACCGGTACTTCTAGTTAATGAGTTGGAAAATGGAAAAAGCACATAAACTTGCAACTTATTATGGATGAAAATATAACGACACTTGCTGTTTCAATTATCAAAATTGTTTCAGAAATAAATATTCTGTATTAGAAATAACCCTGAAATGTTAATTCAAATTGAGATTGCTCATCCTTTGTCTTAAAAAAGGCTACAATCTATGTATCACACATATTTAATTTCCATCTCAATTTTTAAATGAAGACATATTGTGTATTGTTTTGGCTTCTAAAGTGCACAATATTTAAATTACAAGAAAAAAGAAAACAATAACCTTAGCATGTTTCAGTTCCAATTCTGCCAGTTCTACTAGATTCTTCCGGAATGCAGCAACTCTTCTAGTTTTAAAATCTATAAGTTCTGTTGGAAATGAAAAGATTTGGCATTTCAGTCATAAAAATGTAACATTTAAGAGAATTCTGCTTAAATCCAAACACAAAGTTTAATCTAGCAGCTCTTTTATAAGCCTGATATATTAAGTCCAACAATATTAGATCTAATAGCATTAAATCTAGCCAAGTGATTTTATATAATTAAATTATAAAGTCATCACTGTTTTGTGTAACAGAAAAAAAATTCTAACAGTATTACAATTCATAATCATCATATTTGGATACCCTAGGACGGGGGTCCGCAACCCGTGGCTCTGGAACCGCATGCGGCTCTTTGGGCCCTCTCCTGCGGCTCCCTGTCCCGTCACTCACTGGCCCTGCTTAATGACCACCACAAAAAAGGTTATAAAATCGGGTCAATCACATGATGACTCACTTTATGATCATCCATCCTGATTTACAATAATAATTGTCAGGCTCAATTATGGCCGTAAGTCAAGGACTACCTGCATATTCAGAAGATTGAAAATCTGATGAGAGTGTACTGTAGTCCATAATACATTACATCATAATTAACTTGTTAGCCTTAAGGTGCCCTAGGACTTACTCTTCTGGAAATTAATGCATTGTAAAATTTGACAATTTCCAAGACTATTTCAGTACCTTGTTTTGCTGATTCAGATATTTTTTCAAATTTATGGCAGCAAAGCTGCTGAGTATTTTCAGCTTGCAGTACATCTTTGTTCTTTGCTCTTGCTTTGTCCAGTGCCTTATTAGCATTTTCATAATCCACCAATGACCTTGATCTCCTATACAGAAGGTCCTGTAATAAATTAAAAAGGGAATAAAATCCAATTGTGTGTATTAACTTTGCCAAGAATACTTTAAAGGATGATCCAATGTTACTTCAAATAGTATTTTACTCTATTAAGATAGTCATTTTACAAAATTAAATTTTCCTATCATAAAAATGAATTTTATATCAGAAAACAAGTAACTACTAAAGTAACCAACTGAATCAATCATCCTGTCTTTTTAAAAAAGTAACTATAGTGCAAGAATAGTGTGTTTCCATTATGTTTGTTTCATTTCCCCATCCTCACACACCCAAAGAACCATATGTTATGAGTTTTTGGCAAATATCACTTAGTACAAACCAGTGAATGTGAGCATCTAGACACTATTTTAGCACATCAAATATTAGTTCCATTTTCTACTTTCTGAATATTTTCAGGCTGTTATTATTCTACTACAACATCAAATTTACAAGATACTTTTCCAATCAGAAATTCAGTTCACCTTTGCAGCTTGTGATTCTCTTAGGTAGTATTTTAGAAGATCTGAAAGTTTAAGATCCTCATCAGCAGATACACGGGCCTCTACTTTCTAAACAAGAAAAGCAAGTCAGAAATAATATTTTAGGTAGTACAAACCATCTCCATTTATAGTGTCCCAATTACATGCTCCTACTTTATTATTAAAAGCAGACATTTACAGAAAGCTATTGTCTACATCTTAAAATGCCTGATTCACCACAACTCAAAACAGTATATAGTAGAGGTAAAGGAGGCGGCAACTAAGATGAGCAAGGAGTTTCCCTATCAGGAAGATTGTGACATTTTGGGCTTTTTAATCTAGAAGAGTCTTAAGAGTTGAATAAAAGGAGACATGATTGAGGTGTATAACATTATGCATGATGAGGATAAAGTGGACAGGCTATTTCCTAAAACACTGAATGTGGAGATCCCATGGATGTTCCTCTGATCAAACTGAAAGTAGGTACTACTTTGTAGAAGTTTGTAATCTTTGTTTTATTTGTATTTGTTGTTAGTCAGTGTTTGTTGGTTAATCAAGTAATGTTTTTGGACAAGAGGTATTTTGGAAGCATAAATAACACAGAATAATCGTAAGACGTCACAGGACCCCAAACCAGAGAAAAATACCAAAATCTGAAGAACCTGTAAATTAACCAAATTGAAATCTTGTAATCTTTCATAATACATACCCTTGTTTTATCAAACAATTCAGATACTTTCAGGAAAAATCTGTAAATGAAAAGTAAATATAGTAAATAGTTTTCTGGTCATAATTTTGTTTGTAATTTATGGTGGATATCATTCCATGCTAATAATTGCCTGGTGAACAACATTATCATACACAGAAACTAATGGATCATGTTAGCTTTCAATAGTTATCAAAGTAACTTCCTTAACATTTATAAGTTATCCCTTGCCTAAATCTTCAAGATGGCAATACACTGTTATTTATCTGCCCCAATTATTCTTTAATGTAGCTCTAAATAATAGGCAGAAACCACCCAATATGAGCCAATGCCATCCAGTGCACTTTATAATTTGAAGACCTTGGTCCCTCTAAGCCTGCTGGAATATCCAGGTCATCTGTGACAAACTTCAAATAGGCAGAAATGTGCCATCTAGACAGCAGTGCTTTTCATCCTACCATACACACAACTCATGCCCAGTGTATTCTTTAGAATGGAATCAGGAATACTGACATCAAACAATATAAGCATGGTCTGCAGATCTTTTACTGTTTGCTCTGAGGTTCTTTTCAATCTCCTAAAGTATCATATATCTTCAGATGACTTAAGGTTGTTGCCTCATGAGCATTAACAATCTTTTTCTGGAGCTCCTCAAAAAGCTTTTACTTGGGGGCAGAATTCATTTCTGTAAACCTTTCTGAAGAACAGACTCTAATGATGATAAGCATGTAAACCATACAAGGCTATGTAAAAAATTTAAATAACTAAACAAAGAATTTTTTTTTTTAGTGGAACCTCACATCTCACTAGACCACCTGGCTCAGTTTACTGTATTAAGATTATTGCATGCATACTTTTTCCAATAAAAAGAGTGAATATTCCCTCAAGCTGTTCAACACAGACATGAGAGAGCACACTATTTTGGGTGATATCTGTTTAGTCAGGATTACAAGCAGTTCTAAAAGTTCACAACTGCAATTTAGCTTGGAAATGAAAGCAATAAATTGGATGAACAATTTATTTTCCTTTTTTTTAAAAAGAAAGCTTGAATGTTGGAATCTTTGTATTCTTTTACAACATTCTGGAATGAAGTTCGAGATTTGAGCAGCCCCTACTCTATTGGTGTTTTGAAGAGCTTGAAGACCTGTCTCTTTGCCCAGGCCTGTGATGTGAATGACTGAAGCTCCCCTTTATTTTACCTTTTACCTAACAAACCATCTCTTTGTTATCTGTCATGCCATTTTGCTTTGTTATTTTTTGTTTTAAGGTTTTTAAACTGAGTAAACCACTCAGTCACTAGGAATTGAGCTCCATGTAAAACTATTAAATTAGTAGTAGCAGTGGTAGTGATTGAAGACAGCAGAGCTCAAAACTGAGAAAGCAAACTTTTTAGTGTAAGGAAATAAAAAATGAAGAGCAAATTGGCAGAGGGAAGAAAAAAGCAGTGCTGTGATGCAATCAGCTTCAAGCAGGAAGCAAAGACCCAATATGTGAAGGACTGAGAAATACTTCTGATCACAGAACATTGGGCATTCTCAAATATACTATAAAGTAAACCATAAACAGCAAAATAACAACTACTGGAGCAGAGAAAGACTACAGTATAGAATCTGTTGCTAAATCATATTGTGTGGTTGGAATAGGATCCAAAGAAACCTAGCCTAAAAACAAACAAACCAAGAGCTTATTATCTGGAGACATCTCTCAAGCATTTGCAATGGCAACCAAAGGATATTTAATCTAAATTGATTTAAGCAGTCCCTAGAAAATAATAGTATACTACCCTTAATAAACGTAATTTTGTTTATTTTATAAGATTTTTAAACTTAGCCCTATACCTACCACATATGTACATAATTTTTTTAATATACAGAAGTAGCACTTTGTAAAGGTAACATTCTCTAAATGTAAGATCTACTTAGAAAATCTGTTAAGAACTATGGCAGGGATTTTCAGAAAGCCAGTTGCAAAGTTGAGAGAAAAATAGCTGAAATTATTACATGGTATGCACATCAATTTAAAAACATTCAAAATTATGGGCTATAATTTTTTTAAATTATGTATGTTTAAAAAGAGACTTACTTGCATATATCTGTAGAGTCCTGTGTTCCCAATGCATATAACGAAGAACCAATTCTATTGTAGTCGTCTGCAACATCTGAAAAAGAAAAATATGTGGCATTAAATTCATTTTATATTGTTAGATTTTCTATGTTAATCATATTTATGTATGAAGTACATCCACAATTTTGAAAGCAGCCATGTGATTCATATTCCCAGGAATTCCATCTTCTTTAAAGTTACACCTGTCTTAAATCTTAAAACTTATTTGGAAGATATAAACAAAAGTTCAGGCAATATCTATTTAGCATCAGAAAATTCTGCAAACACAGAAAAAAGAACAAAACAGTTTGTCACTTCCAAAATACCATTTATCCTTGTCATATATTATAGATTTATCCCTTAAAATGGAATCTACAACTAATATTATTTTACAACTTAATGGTATTTATCGTAATGCCCCCCAAATACTTTCTAGGTATCAGCAGGCAACTTACTTTTGTGGGATCTTGTCATTTTATCAGACTTGAGAGAGGAATCCTTGACACGGTTGTGATATTCTACAAGGAATGTTCTTTCATGTTCAAAAAAATCATCTACATCCTGTATGCCAAGACACATCGGAAGTAAGCAGAATAATTTGAAGAGAAGAAATTTATTTTTATTGAACAAGTTAAAATGTAACTGCCTCAAGATAAACAAAGATCAATTTTAGAAACAACAGTTAAAAAGGTAAAGGTTCCCCTGGCACATATGTACTAGTCATTCCCGACTCTAGTGGGCGGTGCTCATCTCCGTTTCAAAGCCGAAGAGCCAGGACTGTCCGAAGACGACTCCGTGGTCATGTGGCCAGCATGACTAAATGACGAAGGGGCACGGAATGCTGTTATCTTCCCACCAAAGGTGGTTCCTATTTTTTTCCTTGCATTTTTTGTGTGATTTCAAACTACTATCCTGTTTCCCTGAAAATAAGACCTCCCCGGATAATAAGCCCAATCAGGCTTTTGAGAGCATGCGCTAAAATAAGCCGTCCCCCGAAAATAAGCCCTCCCCAAAACACAGCAGCAGCCATGAGGTGACCAAGCTCACCGCCTTCTGCACCTCGAAAATAATAAGACCTCCCCAAAAATAAGGCCAAGCGCTTATTTCGCAGGTCAAAAGAAAATAAGACCCTGTCTTATTTTGGGGGAAACACGGTAGGTTGGCAGAAGGTGGAACATTTAACAAGAGCTTACCCCATTACACTGCACTAGAGATTCGCTGAACAGCAGTTATATGTCCATAATTTTAACACTCAAAAAAACCCAGTAATTCTACTATAGCAGCATTTCAACATACCGATATTAAAAAATTCTAAATCATTACTTTTTCTAAAGCTCAGATAAATAAAATAATACCAGACACAATTCTGGTGAAATGGGATTGCATTGTTCAAAATTGTACTCCAGCATAACCATTGATAGCTTGAAATTTTCAGCCGATCTGTAGGACACCAAGTTGGGAAAAGCAGCAAAAAATATTTTAAACCACCAAGCTATGTAATGTATAAGTATAGAACGGAAAATTATTCATATTTATATATATATGAAAATATTTTCCCCTTTTCTGCGTTTCCCCCAGTTTCACATCTAAAAACGTGGAGAGCAATAATCCATTTTGTCTTATAGGAGTAATGCACCAATTGAATGGTATAAATAGAATACTTTTGAATGACAATGTTTGGAAATGTACCTCCTTACATAGAAGACTAGAGGAAATGGTGGAGAACAACTTTTAATGTATTAGTACTGTGTTTCCCCAAAACCTAGACCCTGGTTTTTTGAACCCCGTAATAAGCAACTTGGCCTTATTTTCATGGAGGTCTTATTATTTTGGTGTGTGTGGAGCAAGATGGGGCTCCTCTTGCCGTCTTATCTGATTTCCAGCTCTGTCTCCCTTACCCTAACTAGAGGAAATGGGGACGGGCTGTGCTGCGCATGCATTTAAATATTTTGGGGGGGTATTTTCGGGGGAGGGCTTATTTTCAGGGAAACACATTACTTTGTGACTGAACATACCACTTGTGTGAGATTGCCCATACTGTAGCTTTAAAATTCTATAAGTATTTCTAATGACCTGTCAAAGTTGGAGATCCTTAGACTGAGAATGCCATTTAGCCCACATAATTTAAGTTACAGATATAAAATGAGAAAATTCTGAAATTATGATTACTTTGGCAAGCATTTCAAGATTAGATGGATAGATCTCCTATGGAAGAATGCTATATATTTATGCCTCATCTCTGCAGCAGTCCAAGAGATTAAACAAACCACAAGAATCATCCTACAATTTCTATATCCAGAAGGACAGAGAGCAAGTTTCAATTCCTTCAGGAAAACTAAAAAGATTCAGCGCTGCAAGAGTCCCAATCAAAGTCCCCCAGAAATTCTTAACATTAGATAGATTGAAAACCAATGGTGTATTGGAAAGAGCTACTCTTTGTATACTACAGTTTTCTGTAAATTATTTGAGAAATATCCCTGGTCTGGCAAATTATTTAAATTCATATCTTTGAACAATACTCAGAAATGATGCAATTGATTTAAAAATATCACCTTTACTCCTGAAACAATGACACCATCAGCAGACTTAACCATGTTTTTAAAAAAGTCTTCAAGTTTCTCTTTCTTATTTTTTCCCCGTACACTCAACTGAAATAAGAGAAATGCATAATGTAAGTTACCTTTTTTCAATTCAGATGTTATTAACTCAAAAAAGTTCTCACTAAAGATAAACTACTAGAATGTTGTCAGTATCATTTTCATTTCTAGCTTTGTACAGTAAAATTTCATTCACTACCCAGTTACAGTGGATTTTGATGTGCTACTTCCTTATTTATTAGATGCATTTCTAATGTATCAAATTTCTTCCAGGATCTCAAGGTAATTTAACTGGCTAGTTCCCTTCATTTTACCCCACCACAACCTGAGAGTAGGCTGCGCTGGTAAAATAGTGACTGGCTCAAAGTAAATCAGTGAGTTATTTACATGATTGGGGATGGACTTAATGTCCCCAATTCATCACATTTAACCACAACACAACACTGATTTTTTTCACTATTTTTATATCTATTCTAATTTTCTACTGTAATGCATTAGTGCCAATATTTTGTTCTAATACTTGTAATTTGCTAGGAGTAAAAACTGGGTATTTAAAAATAATTATTGTTACATCAAGTAAATAGGACATTTATTTCAGTAGATGACTAGGCCAGAAAACTAACATGTTTTTTAAGTTCATGTTAAATACTTTATTTGTATATTTGAATTGTATTTTGATTATTTTTAGAAAGCATGTATTCTTCTAGATAGCTGAACTATTTCAATACAAAATATATATTATATATAACATTGTACTTTTTTAAATGCATGACTACTTTTTAAGAAGTCATCATCATTACTGATGAACTATGGTCTATTTAGTGTAGCCTCCTCCAAAATGAGCATCCAACCACCTACAGTATTTGTGGATTCCTAGGTTTCTATAGCAATCATGGAAGGTTTATCAAACATTTTAATTATTCATGGCTAAAAAGATGTTTGTGGAAATCCCAGTACAAAAGTACAAAAGCAACTGCATTCTCCTATGACTTTACAAACTACTGATAAATAGAAACAGCATTATCTCTTATATAATTACATTGACTAGCAAGCATTAATCTATGTAATCCTATTTTTAGAAACTAATAGCTATCACCATATTCAACGATAGCAAGTCTCACATTTTGAATATACATTGGTAAAGCAGCACTTTAGCCTGAATTAATTGCTAATCAATGTTACTGGATGATCCCAAGTTCTAGAATTTGGGAAAGAAAGATTTTATTAACATTCTCTTGATTGTGCATGTTAAACCTCTAGAAAGTCCTGCTTTAGAATACTAATGCATATAAAATGCTTCAGTCCTATCATTTGGCTGTTAGTTTCTGTAAATGTTCATTAATACAATATCCTTTGAAATAACTTCAATATAAATGTTCGTTTCAAATGTGATTTCCCAGCAGATTATTGCAGAGAAGTATAGTATAGTACTACCCATCTATAGTCAATGTTATTCATGGTAGTTGTGTTCTATAACGTTGCCAAAACACAGAATTAGTGAATACTCATCCTCAACTGGGAACGTGCAGATTTCCCCCCAATCTGTGTATGTTCACAATAATGTGAAAGTAGTGTGAGTATTGGTTGTGGGGAGGGATTTGTTATGGTTTATTTTGGTTTTATTTTATGGAATCCTGAATAATGAAGATCAACTGTATTTTCAATTTCTTCATAATACCACACAAAAAGGCATTTTCTGTTTTGTCATTTCCACACAATTACAACTCAAAACCCTTTTTTACCTGGAAAATATAAAGTTAGAAATTCCCCTCCCTAATGACATACCTGTATTTATGCCAGTTTCACTTCCTATTTTATTACCAGTTCTCCCAATCTGAAAAACCATTTTTGCTCTCACATTAATCTCGAATTAATTTGGAAAAAAAATGCTGCACATTTCCAATTTTACTGATAACAATTTCTCTACTTCCTCAGGGAGCTGGTCTCCTTGCTATCCTTTACTGGAAGAGCTGTCAATGTTTTATATCTCTTCATCTTTTGCATTTTAACCTATTGCTAAGAGAATGGTTCCTGTTATTCTTATCAAAGTTTGATCTCTTTAAGGAACATACCCAACAATTTTTAGAACTGTGCATCAGTTTTTTTAAAGAAAAATATATTAAATGGGACAAGAGGTTTACTGCAGAGATCATGCTGTTCTTTCTTTGTGAAGACTTCTTTTTAGATGCTAATTTTAGCCATCATGTTCACATATTTTAAAAGAATTTATTTCTATACCTTATATTGAATTTTATTTAACAAAAAGCACCTAATCCTTAAATGAATACAGTGCTCTACAGTTGCTCAATATTATGAATAGTTTTCTGGATAAGCACAGATGTTCTTTGTGATGTATTTTAATACTCACATCCTGATTATATTCCAAGAAGACATGGAAATTTAAATCCTTTCTCAAAATGGGATGAGCAGCTACACGGCATAAGAAGACTTCATGCATAGCTACTGTCTTTTTGAAGATTGCCAAGTATTCTCTAAATATGAAAAGCAATATTATTTTGTAAAACTGTTTATGCATGGAAAACAGTAAGATTTCAAAACAAAATGTTAGTTGCATTTAATTAAAAGAAAAATAAAATAAAATTAATCGAACTGAAGAGGAATTTTGAAAAGACGAATACAAAGGCCACCAATTCTTTGTAGAGGAACTAAAGGAAAGTTGTCTTTTCCTAAGTTCTCGCCATTCCCTAACAGCTGAGAGTAAAAATTCAGAATATCCAACTATTGTCCTTTTGCTGACAGAAGGTATGACTCAGCAGAATGAGGTTATTTCTGTCAATTCCTCCTCTTTCCAGGACCTCCACAACTTTCCTCTATAAGAGATACATGGTCAGATTAATGACCAAATATCATTTTCTTCCTTATTCTGACAATGGTTGAAGCTGGTTTGATATCTCCCAAATTACCTTCATAAACAAAGTACTTACTGTCATAATCATGTATTTTCAGTATATAGAAATCAAAAACACATGCATTTCATTTTGCCTGTTATATACAAAATAGGACACTGATCTTTTAGAAGGAAGTAATTTGCATTCTCAGTCCATTATAGGTAATTCTTGAATTTTATTTAATCAAATCTTCCATGATTTTAATACAAGCAAGATATTAATTCAGCAATCATAGGCAAGTATGCCAATATGCCTGACACTTCTAGAAAGACTTGGAAATATAAAAAAACTATACACATACGCTTCTAATTCTTGCTTCATCTTAGTAAATTCTTCCTTAGTCATGGATCCTTCCCCTTCCCCAAGCTTCTGCAATTTTTCTCTTGAAGCATCAAAGTCAGGCCTCGGTGGCGCTGGTGGTATCTGTCAAATGAGTTGATCAGGTTTATTTTTAAACCTTATACAGTAAAAACTCTTTGGATAAGCATATTGTTAGGTGTTTAACAACATTAACACAAACCTCTTGCCTTATACTGTCCATTGCATTAAGACAAACATTTATCTTACTTCAACTTCATTAACAATTTATTTATGTAATCCGTTTCAGCATTGTTTTAAAATATTTATTTAAATATTATCTTTCAATAATAGTTCAAAGATAACATGTGTGTCCTATTCCAATTATAATGCTTATGGAGTTCAAGATATTATGATAAGACGTATTTTAAAATATATGCTACATCTATCCTAAATCAGTATGGGTCATTTTAAATCAGAAATTCTTTCAAGCAGTTCTAAATAATAGCATCCAAAAATTAAGCATGATTCCTGGAAAGTTTAGATTCAAGTATCTTTTTAAAAAGTCATTGAGATTTAAACCATAGCCATTCAGTGGTTTATTGGCAATATATAAAACTGCAAATGTAGCTAACAGTTTGTAATTAATAGTACTTTTTTCTTCATAGTTATATTACTGAAAAAGCACTATAAAATGTGTAACATTATTCTCCCACTACAATGTGCAGTGGTAAAAAACTGATCAAGTACAGGAATATGCGTCATCTTCCTCATTTCTTCCTCATTGCAACAGCAGATGTACTTTTATTCTGGGAAAATAATTTTCAAGAAGTAAAGCCTGTAATATCCCTTAAGGCAAAGTTTCTTAGCAATAGCAATCACCTTTAACTATTTGCCTTATTGACCAGGAATTAATGGGGGGCAGGGGGACAGCGGGGAGATAAAAAAGAAAGACTAAGTAAATCTGCCTACTACAGCTAAATCAACAGGAAATACTGTTAAAGGAAATATTTAGCTGCAGACGTAAAAATAAATGGATACAATTGAATTTATATTTCAATTAAAGAATTTACAAATGTGCTAAGTTAAAATATTCTTATTGTTAATTAACAACTTACTTTTAAAAATTATGTTGTTTCTTACAACATTCAATTGTTTAAATAATTAAACACAATTCTCTAAGACTAGAAATTACGTCTATTAATAGTGCATTCGAAAAGCAAGCTACTTTTCCTTCATATTAAATCAACTGCCATTTTATTACAGGGAATACATTTCATATTTCTACTTTTACAGTAATTTTACATTTCATATTTCTACTTTTGCAATATTTTTATTTATTATGTTGATATTCTGCATACTTCCACTTCCACAAAGTCCATAGCCTAATAATCAGTTATGTCTTTTTTGAAGAGCAGTATTTCAGAATCTCTAAATATCTCCTCCCTTAATTGCAGCAATAAAAGTAATTAACTGGATATTTCAGTACATAGTTTGTTGCTCTTATCGCTTGTAAATCAGATATAAAATATTAAGACATGGAAAGATCCTGCGCTAAGGAGCAAAAAGGCAAGTGGGAAATTAAAGTAAGAACTGCATTCTTTCAAACATCTGGTTTCATTTTCAGAATAAATTTTTATGAAACATTCTGTGGTGTTTCACAGAAACTTTCAACAGGAAGTACGGGAGTATTTGCTACTGTCAGATCTTCTTACAGTTCTTTGGAAAAAAAAAACTACTTACGATGTAGCCTGCATAATCTTCATTCTCAACAAAGGAATCATGAAGCCAGATAAACTCTTCATGTTGTCTGACAACTGAAAATTCATTTTGTTTAAAGTTTGGTAAAGAACTCTGCAAAATAAAATAGAATGAATGAAATAAGTACTTTATCTTATGTTAATACAAAAACAACACAAATACATCTTCAGAGTAAAGTACAGAATTATATCTCAACCACAACAGATTCAGAAATAGGGCATTCAAAGCAAAAACTAATTAAGCAACTATTGGGGGGCAGAATATGGAAATCTAGGAGGAGGTTTGATATTCATTCTCCTGCCCATAGCATAGTAAACCTTTGTTCATGTATATTACATATTTTAATAGAGGAAAATTGTATTATCATCATAATCGTGCTTTAAAAGACATTTTAAATTTTAGTTAAAACCTACTGAAAGCAACAAGATTGACATCAAAAGTAAAAGTCCATTTTGGGGATCTCAATGCAGCAGACTTCACATGAAATTAACCACATTATATTGCAAATTACATTACATGATACCAATGACAAAATATGCCTAATGTTATTGAGCATATTATATACATGATACCAATAACCATCTTCTGAAATATAAGAATGTCTCAATTTACTGGACTTTTAGTTATGCTAGATATAACCAAAGCACCTCCCATAACTGTTTTATCAAAATGAGATCTCACTACATTTAATCTTCATACATTAAGCTTTTTTTTACCTTTTAAAAAATCAATTATAGTATAAATAAAAGCAATGTCAAGGATTACCTTTGTATGTACAGTGAATTTGACTTTGTCCCTTTCACTAAGAGCATCTGAAATGTCCACTTGCAAAGCAGCATCAGTTTGCAGATCTACCGTAACAGCTCTAAGCTATAAAGGGGAAATTAATTAGTAAGGGAATAAAAGGTTATTAGAATGCATTGGATTTTGATTGGATTTTAGCTTAGAAACAATATTAGACACTATAAAACACTACAGACTAGAGCAGTCAGTAACGCAAATCAGCATAAATTTTACTGGTAAATATATGCTGATTTATGTTACTGCCATCATTCCCTCTGATATAAAATGTGAATTCCATTAATAATGTTTTTTAAACCATTTATGACTAACTTAAAAATTACTTGCTGATTTGGAAATGATTCAGTATTTCCTTGATACTGACTATAGCAGAATTTAGGAACCTTTTTGTCTAATGGGTGAATTAGCATCAGGGAAGCATACTAGTTGCTATATAACAACAATAGAAGATTTCTCCCATTACAAGCAACTAAACGATGAAGAATGAAATGCACTAATATATATCAAAGTCTAAGAAACAAGCAATTCAAATATTAATTATGCTAAAATTACAATTGTTTACATGAATAGAGTTATTTTTGCTAGACATCTAAAGAATATTTGCAAACATGTCAGGCAGAATTCCTTTTATAGGACAGAACTCATACTTAAAATAGTAACGTGTTAGGTTAAATATTGCATGTTTGTTATTATTCTTAAAGATTTGCAGCCTATTATTATTATTAGGTGCCATGAGATTTTTAAGTACTAGAATATTAAACCAAGAGAGATACACATTCAAACAGATCTCTTAACTTTATATTTTCAATTATTCCTTTGTAACTTCATTCCTACCTTGGAATAAAATAATTCACTAATGCATAAATTCCCAACACATATTTTTGACAGAGAAAGTTATTTAGCTCCCTTACAAAACAAAGATACTAAAATACATTTTAAAATCTCCCAAAGTATTCATATTAAGATATAAATTGAAATTACAATAGTAATTTATTGAAATGACATGAGGGTTATTCAATGGGTACAGGGTACAACTATTTTTTCAGCAACTGTTCAAGGTTATAAGAATGCTAAAGGAAGGAAGTTACAACTCGTCCTTGAAGTTTAATAAAACTTTCTCATAAGCAGTTTTAGGTAATGAAAGAAAGTTTGGGAAAGCAGAGTTTTACACTATGTGAAACAGTTTTCTGATCAAGCAGCCATGTTTTATTTATTATTCTCATTGTGTATCAGATAGTGCAACATAATATTTACCTTCTAACATTCCAACAAAGCATTTCACATGGGCATTTTTTTTGTCAGCTGGAGTGATAGTAACCTAATGTTTACTTGGTACTACCCATTCTTTAAAAATCAGTTGGCAAGAAACAGGAAGCACCACTCTAATTAGTAGCACTCTGTCTTCAGAATATTTAATCAATTGTTGCTCAGATATTGAATATTTTATAACAATAACACTAGAATAGCAATATGAAAGCCATTTTGAAAACATCAACGCACATAGAAAAAAAAGATTATGGTACTCAACTCTTGCCCTTTATTTTCTACTGACAACAGAAAAAAATCAGGAAGATAGAGACAAAATGAGTTTGGATGAGGTTCTCAAAATGGTATTAAATATAATATATAGTAGTACTGTAAATCAGTCATGTATTTCTATTATTATTTGTAAAACTAACAATTCTTTAATTCATAGAGCTCTAGTTACATGGTTCTAGCAACAAGATTAGAGATAGATAAATAATCCATGCCAGCCTTCCTCAATATGATATTATTCATATACAATAGACTTCAGTTTCCAGAATTTACAGCCAATGATCGGCGAGTAGGAATTTTACTTAACAGTTCTGAAGGGCATACAAATTGAAGTAGGTTGGCTCCAGCCTCCATCACATGATTTCATTATGAAACACCTTCTGATATATTCAGAATTTTCCATCAAATTGTTGAATTGTTCAGGACAAACTGATCTCAGAGCATTTTTGCCATGGCACCTTTGCCCTTTTTCAAGATGACAATTAACTGTAATTGTGTCCCCAACTCTCTTGAACACAAAGCTATGTTAAAAAGAACAGCCCTATGGGTTAATCCAAATATGTAGCTAATTCAGCCGTTTACCCAAACCAGTTAAGGCACTATTGCTTACATTACGCAGGAACTAGTCTTGAGAAAAATGTACAGACAATATGATTTATGTTAAGTACAATCCTATGCACAATTACACAATTTTACTGAATTCAGATTATCTTGCCATGAGATATGCATGGGATTGCATCTTAATCATCCATCAATTGGTTCAAACCACTTTAAAATAGTCCAACCTCATCCAAGCCTATAGAAAATAATTACTATCTAGATTATAAATATATCTAACTGGAAAAACTTTTGTACTTCAGAGCCAATTACTACACAATTTTAGTGGAACATATATTCTAAACCACATATTAAATTACATAAATATTTACATCCCTGTTTAGAAATCACATAAACATCACTGCTATGCCTTTGCAAGTAAAAATTCTTAATGTTATCTCTGTAATACAGAACTTGAGTTTAATCCACAATCTTCTCCAAAGCATAGTATTACCATAATTATTCCAAGCTTAAGAGAAAACAGGAGAAAAAAAACCAAGTAGACAATGTGGTGTTTCCATTCCATAGGTGTGTTCACTTTTGAATTTTCAGTATTACTTTTTCAATCATTTAAATCAATTATTTGGAACCTATATACCCTAAAAGGTATGTCCTAATTCATATTAAATTAGCTTTTAAAAAAAAAACAGTCAAATACAATTTTGTTCTTCAAAAAAAGCTCTCATTTCAGAATTATAATTTAGGACAGACTATCATTTTTATGTAGTGCTTACACATTTGGGAATCAGGAACCCAGGCTAATCTATTGCCCATCACCTGTTTTGCCTAGTTGATTATTTTAAGACAAAAATTCAGCTTAACTAGCTGTAGCCTAGTTCTACTTGATATTTCTTTCTATAATTTTATCTTTAAAGTTTCTAAAATATTTGACTATCAATGTCTATATGACTCTTGCAATGAAAGTTATCCTTATAACTTTCTAAGTCAAAGAAATAATACTTAGAATGGTAGTAGCTACAGGAGAGGAGTCCAACCAAGGTAATGCTTCCAAAAACATAATTAAATCGTCCAACGTTATGGGAAGACGTTACTATAGTCTTTTTACCGTGGTCTGCGATTTCTGGTAAATTAACACGAGCTTATTTTACGAAACTGACCAAAAACCAAT
Source organism: Pseudoxenodon macrops (assembly GCA_032467955.1). Taxonomy (NCBI): domain Eukaryota; kingdom Metazoa; phylum Chordata; class Lepidosauria; order Squamata; family Pseudoxenodontidae; genus Pseudoxenodon; species Pseudoxenodon macrops. The sequence continues at coordinate 32,862 of JANHFT010001821.1, read as the reverse complement.
GAAACCGCTATTAACTCTTGGAATTGCAGAGGCATTTACACTCTCGCAGCAAACCATATTCCGAAAGGAAACGAGCATTCCGGTTGCCCTTGAGGTAATTACAGCCTATCACGATGGTTATTCATAACAGTGGTTATTAATTTTTAGGCCGACTTTGCAAAACCTTAAAGAAAAAACCCCTCAGAACTGGCACAAACAACCAGGGATTATTTGACAAATCAAAAGTGGGCCCAGAGCACCGACCGCGGCCCATTCCTGGTTCCGCCAGATGAGGCTGCCCAGGAAAAGGCCCTCTCCCGCCGCCGTCCCCACCCCCCCCACCCCCCACTTCG
>JANHFT010001820.1:162347-180934 GCA_032467955.1 Pseudoxenodon macrops | reverse complement strand
TTCAGTGTTGTCACATGAAAAGATATACTTAAATATTTACAAAATGTGAGGGGGTGTACTCACTTCTGTGATATACTTGTATGTATGAAATCACTGGAAGTTAGTTTTCTATGCTGACTGATCAGATCATACCTGGAATACTATACCCAATTCTTATCACCATAATACAAGAAATTCTGAACTGGAAAGAATGGAGTGAAGATGGCAAGAGGATTAAAGAAGAGGGTATGTTGAGCCTAAAGAAGTCTGAAGAGTAGATCAGCCCAAAGGATAAACTCCATAGGAAGATATAACTATACAGGTAGTTGTCAGGTGATGATGGCAATTGGAACTGGAATTTCCATCACTAAGCAATGTGGTCATAAAGTGCAATGTCATGTGATTATGTCATTTAGCAATGGCAGTTCTAAGATTGAAATTAATCCTGATTGGTCATTAAGCGAGGACCATGTGTTGTTGATCAAGGAACTCACTTGACTGCAACTTCTGGCTTCCTGCTGGCTTCTCCATTGACTTCACGTGGGGAACCAGTAGAAAACATTGGAAATTGTGGCTGTGGCTGTGCAGTAGTGAGGACTGCAACTAAGGATCCATTTTAAGTACCATTCACTCAGTGTCATCCTAACTTTGAACAGTGGTCAAATAAATGGTTGTAACCTAAGGACTATCTGTACTTTATTGAGATAAGTAATATCAAAATCTTGCATATGTGATTGTGTTATTCCCTCCTTCCTTTTTACCCCAGTGAATCAGGGAGGTGTTTCCACTTCCAAATATTACCTTGGTTCCCAGAACTTAAAATGTTTCAGACTTCTTTGACTATAGGAAGACACAACAGCTATTTCCCAACACTTAGTGCTGTCACAGGGAAAAGGATATGGATGTATTATTATCCATATCTCACAAGGTAAGAATAGAACAAACAGGTGAAAGTTTTACAAAGGAAGAGTTAAGTTTGAAATTAGAAGGAATTTCCTGAAAGCAATATTAAGCAATGGAACAGTCTGCCTTCTGGAGTCATGGGTTTCACATCATCATAGCAGGTTTTCAAGCAAAGTTTGGAAAGCCATTTATCTGGGATAACATGAGGATTCCTGTCTTGGGTAAGGCACTGGAATACACCTCCAAGGATTTCCAAATTCTGACTATTGTGCATGTCTCTGAAGTTAATCGATCAATAAAAAAATATGTAATTAGCAGTTTGTTATTCATTAAGTAGATGTGTCTGTTTTTCTTGCAGAAAATGAACATGGGCTCCCTAGCTGGAAATTATACACACATTTGGAAACTTCTGTCCACATCTTCTGCTAAGTAGATGGACTTATAGCATCAGCCATGTGTATAGTGTATAGAGTCCTACCACTGTGGTTTATTCAATAAAGGTTGATTAACAAGTTACTTAGTACAATGTGATGACTAGGTCCTTGGAAATGAGCACTCATGAAATGCAAAGAAAAATGTTTATGGCCAACAGTAGGTATTTTAATTCCAGGCTATCAACAGTTCTGAATGATCTTACTAACTAACGTTGATGGAAGCCAGATAGTCTGCTTTACAAGCTGTTGTGAATGGAAACCAATGCATTTACTAAAATAGGTAGTCACACATTCGATAACTAGGTAAGACTTCATTCCCATGCAATTCTTGGTTCTTGTTTTATGCATAGTTGGGTTGTCTAATCAGGGACATGGGCAGAATATAAATATATTAAATAAAATAAATAAAACTTCAAAATAGGGCACTTTTGTGGAGCTTTATAATACGATCTTAACAAACATCCACATTTTTTCATAGCAACTAGATAGAATATAAAGATTCCTCTGCCCATTTTGAATATACAACTAACTACAGACAAAAGAAAAATGCTTAGAAATCATTTATAAACATGTGATTTGTTACGGTCAAAATTTGTGAGCATAGTTATGCAATGCATTTAAAATTATTTATGTGCAGAAAAAACCCATAAAACAATATTGTTAGAGAATATTTTTGTCTCTGGTTTTCCCCCCCCATAAAAAATTGAAATTGCTATTATCCTAATTAATTGATACAAAAAACTGACCTAGAATTAGTATTTATTCAGCTTTTTATACACTATCAGAAAAGTATATTTCTTTTATCTAATAGCTCTGTCATTTGGAAATAAGAAGTTTGCACCCTGAACTACAACAGTAAATACAGGTCTTTTAACGTGAGTAAATTATGTTTTCAGTGCCTATTTTGGAGCCAATTAAACTAACACCAGACAGAAATGTTCCATGTTGGAAGTTTATTTAATTGCTAATTCAACAAAAGAAGTGTGTTCATTCTACTTTCAAATGTTATGCTATAAGCATCAATCATAACAATGTATCTATGTTTTACTGCCTTGATATTGCTTCATTATTCCTGGCCTGGAGCAGTTTTTGACAATCCACTCTCTGAATAATACCTTTCTGACAGATTTTGGGAGCCAAGAGGGAAGTGAGACTGCAGGGTTGCTATAACAGTCCTCCTCGTGTATGCTTCTCTATCAACATAATGAAGAAGCACCAGTTTATCTTTCTCTGTACAAGTTCTGAAATAATGCACAGCATAAACGACAACTCAAGTGTGATACACAGTAGGTTTGTGCTTAACATTTTGTATATAATTACAGATGCTGGTTTTCATGCAATACTGCAAACTGGATAAATGACATTAACAGTTGTTATGGCAGCAAGTTCTTTTTTCAGAAACTTAAATGAATAATCAACTTTACAGGGGGGGGGGAAATAAAGACATTTAACAGCTACTCCCTCCTTAATAAGGTTAATTCTGTTTTCAAAATGAAGCCATATTTCCTTTTTGCATCAGAAAGTGAATGCCAAAAGGATTTCAATATCAACACATTTATTTATTCCTATTTGTTCTAAATGCAGGAAGGTATCAATTTACAGCTAAGGAACCTGACCAGCTTGCCAATTTCTATCTTATTCATAATACCGTACAAGACTGTTTCCCATACAGAAAGATGAATCCTTTGCTTCAGACAAAAACAAAGCTGGCAACAATTCAGGAATATACATCAAAAGATTATGAAGAGGAAGTACTGAAAAGATTATGTAGCCAAGCAGGAAAAACACCTTCACACCCAATCATTCAATTGGTAATTCCTGAGGCAGCTCTGTATTTGTTACCCCCACAGGATCCTCCTCAACATTGCTGCTTTCAGCTGTTATTATTTCAGGGGTGTTTTCCTTCCTTTCCTCCACAAACTGCTGCTTTTCCACTTGGGCTTCTTCTGCTTTCTCGTCAAGATTTTCTTCAGGTACATCTGCTGTTTTTGATACGCCTGCTCTCTCTTCTGCCTGTTCATCCTTCACGTCAGTTTCACCTTCTGAAAAACCTGTAGCAGAGCAAGGTGCCTCATCCTCTTCTGGTTTACTAGATTCACTGGCTTCACTGGTTTCGATCACCTCCCCAGTATTCTCCCTTTTCTCTACAGTAGCACTTTCCTTTTCACCTTCAGCACCTTCTAAAACTTCAGACTCTTCAACATCTTGGTCAATACTTTCATCTGTAAATGGATCATCGCCCTGATGAAGGGAGGAAGTATAATGTTATCAGTGTTTAACCATGTGATCTTGTCTTAGAGACTCTCAGACCTAGAACACAGACGTTTGAGACTGAATGTCTGAAAAGGGAGCATCTACTTCAGTGCAAAAGGGCTCCTTCTGTCTCAAATTATCCAATAAATTGTTTCTATATTTTATTCAAAGTGTTTTTTTTTACATATCATTGGCCACTAAACATCCTGAGACTGGCTAAGTCTCCGACTTACAGTAGGAAGAAAGGACTCCAATGAATTCACTATGGATTTATAAGGGCAATTTTACAATAAATGGAGTAAATATTCGGTAAAATACAGTACTTGACCTCTGAAGACTATTGATTTCTCAAATTACTTTTAGAGCATACAATTTAGGGACAGAAACTCCAATCTTTAAGAAATGGCCAGTTTTATTCAACAGCCAACAAGTCAGCTCTCTCAGATCCTATTAGCAAAGTCCAGCATTGACTCAGAGCTATAATTAATAATGGATACTTACAGATTTCAGTGGTATTATTAAGTAGATTACTTTCTGTCCAAGAACACTCTGTGACAATTGTGCTGGGAATTGTACATATAGAAGCCATGCTAATTTTATTCAGATTGTCAGGTTTGGCACTGTCTACCACAGGAACAGAGCTTTGTTTGGTTCTAAAAAGGATTTTAGTTCTTTATTAAAGAAAATACCATATGAAAGCATCAGGCATACACTAATGATATGCCTATCCATACCATGATAGTATCCAAAATCACTATGTTCCCTATCCTTGTAACTATTCTTTAATATGTGTGCAACAAATAGCAGCAGCATGCTAAGGGCAGAATCTAGTCAATTTACCTGCTCACATAGAAGCAACAATTTCTGAATTCCTATTTTTATGGGGGCAGTAAGTGAAGGGTCCCGTGCCTCTCTGTATCCAATGAATCCCACCCACAAAACCGGGCTAAATAATACAGTAATGATTCCTGTATCCAGAAATCAAGAATCTGTTCTATGATCCAGCAAGATCAAATTCAGACCTGACTGCTTCCTTGAAAGAAGATTCATGCATGTGTAACATAAGTAGCGCCATCTTCTTTGGCGGAAAAATCAGCCAATCAGCCTTATTTATTGATATTCTGGACTTTTTAAAGAGCATTAGGCTCTACCCTGCAATTTAGATTTGTCCATTAATCGCTATTAAAGAAAATGGGTAGAGGGATTCAGAGTCCCAGACTGGTGGAGACTGTCACAGGCTTCCTCAGGAAGGGCAAGGTGCCATCATCCTTTAGGACAGGAAGCATTAGGTTAGTATTCAAGACTCATCTCTTGATGTCAACAATCTCACCCTGCCTTCAGCCTTCCTTTCTTGGGGAAGGTGATGAGAAGTATTTTGATGGGGCATCTCTGGCATTACCTGGAATCCTCAGATTTCCTTCACCCCTTTCAGCTTGCTTTTGCACCTGGGTATGGTACGGAGACAGTGCTGGGTGGGTCGAAGATCTCCTCCTGCTGATGGACAAAGGTCAGGGGTCCATGCTGATTCTGTTAGACCTGTCGGCAGCCTTTGATACTGTTGATCATGAGGTGTCGCTGAGGCACCTGCGGACCCTAGCAGGGGTAGACGGAGTTGCGCTTGAGTGGTTCCATTTTTTTCCTCTGAGAGATCCCAGAGGGTGGCACTGGGCAACTGCTCATCTGCCCCAGGGCTCTCTCATGTGAGCTACCGCAGGGTTTATTTTGTCACCCCTCTTGTTCAACGTGTATGAGAGGCCGCTAAAGGAAGACAGCCTCAATATATGGGCCATCAGTACCAATAAGAGGCTGATGGTCTCAGGTCAAAGTCTCTTTCAATGGACCCGGAGATCAGTGTCTCGATTTTGCTAGTGCTTGCCTAGCAGGAACTAGTTAATTGGCAGGTGGTCAGTCTGAGTAAGACCAAAGTGTTGCCAGTGGGAGGGGGTGCAGACACACAAGATCCCATGATTCGTGTTTGCCAAAAGAGGGTCCCTGTTGAATCTTGGATTGGCCCTGGATTCCCAGGACATAGTAGCAGCCAAACTTGCTTTTCATCTTCACTTGGACAGACGATTGCAATCTTTCCTCTCAGAAGTGGAAGTCATCAATTATCTATGACTAGGTATGCTACATAAGAAAACCCTTGATGGTCACCAGAAGTTTTCGCATGACATGCAAGTGCCCATCTAGGCATGCACTCTTTCCATCATGGGTTTATCACACTCCTGCTTTGGAGACTGCACTGTCTTTTCAATTCTTAGTAAGGCAAAATGCTAATCTGACCATGACCCACAGAACCATATGCAAGTATTTTTGTCACCTAATATATCAGTGTCTCACAGTTGAGATTGGCTAAGATGATGTCAATTTTGGGAATACAGGGAAATAAATGCTTTGACTTTGGAATGCTGGGAGATCAAAGCAAAATTATTTCAATTAAGAAAGATTATTCCTTGCTATAAGCAAGAAACCCAGTGCTTTATCCACAAACAAAAATATTTCTAGCAGTGCTGATTTTGGGCACTAAGTTCCCATTTAGGGTTTTACTATTCTGTTCTCGTCAGATTTAATTTTAATTCCTTCATCACCACTTAGAAACAGCTAAAGACTTCTTATACATTTTCTGCTAATCATTAGAATAAGTATCCAACTTATCCAATGTATCTGGAAAAAAGCGAATTCCATACTATTTCTAGGCTCAGACTATGCATTACTGGACAAATAGCATTGTTTCTTCATTTTATATGAAAGTTACATGCAACATACTCAGTAACTAATAAAATGCTCAGTCAAGACCAAACTGGAGTTTCTGCTCCACTGCTCTGACAGAAGTTGGACTGAGCAGCAAATATCCTGCTTTCTTACCTTGAGGTACTTTTCTAGCATTTTCACAATGTGCTTGCTATTTAGGACACTTTTAGCAATATGAAAACTAGCCTTCTTGAAATGTTCAGCAGCAGTCTGAAAAGAACACATAAAATGTACAAGTAATTCTGATGATTAATTACAAAATAAACATGAGATTGACATGGAGAATTGCAAATATTTAAGATTAAAAACAGTCAGTAAATTCATTTTATTAAACCTTTTGGGTTTTGGCCTATACAGTTGCATAGGACTCAGTCTAGAGATCTATAGTTTCCCTTATAAGACCTTGTTTTTAAGGTAGAGCAAGATAAAACAGTTTTTTTTCCTGCAGCTTGCCTTGTCCTATGAAGCCCCACTATACTTTTCCTAGTTTGTTCCAATTTGGAGAAAATTAACCGAAATCATTTTCCTTCAGCAGACCCTCAAGTAGGTTTCATTTCCTTTCATGTCTAGAAGACATTTTCCACTCATGGAAATATTTCCAAACCATGTTAATCAATTTTTTTTATAAACCTTGGATATAGAACAGGAAATTAAAATATGATTGTGTAAAGCAAAGGTTCTTTAAATGTCTCTATTAAAGTGGATTCATACCACTTATTAGTGAAAAAAGTGATACTATATTTCTACAATATTCCAAACTATTTATATTTCAAAAACTTTCTTAAGTCTATAAATCATAAACTGTCTTTTTCCTTCCTGCAGTAAGAATTATTTATTTCAGATCCATTAACAGCATTCCTTCTCTTTTTTTTTTATCAGTCTGGGTTAAAACCACTAATAATCACAATTTAGTTTAATGGCAGAAAAAGTCACACAAACAAGTGAAAGAGTAAGTACACTCCTTTGAAATGTTTAACATATTTTAACATACAAGTATTTTATGTTAATTTCAACATTAATTAAAAAAAACCATAAATGCAAATTTTACATGTGGAAAAAGTATGCATGCCCCATCACCCTCCTCAAATATGAATCGAGTGCATCAAATTAGGTGCAAATGATTGGAAATCATTAGAGATGATCTGGAAGGAACCTGTCTTAATTAAACCTCAGACATTTAGTCTGATTTTCGCTTTGTTGGTGAAGTGCATGGTCCAACTTGGTCTAGATTAAAAGTGCTCTCTAACACTTTTAGAAAGAAGTTTAGAGATGTCTTTGAGTCTGGGAAGGGATTTTCAAAGATATCAATCATCCCACTATTTGAAAGATGATCTACAAGAGGACAGGATTTCAAACAACTGCCAACTTGCACAGACCAGGTGGTTCCAGCAAATTCAACCCAAGATGTTGAAGGTGCCAGATGCTGAAGGAAGTAGCTAAGAACTCCAGAATTTTGCCATCTGACCTTTCAGTTAGACCTTGCCACTTCTCAGGCCAAAGTTTATAGGTATACCATAAGAGACCATTAACAGTAATTATGAGAGGGACCTTGGAGTCCTAGTAGATGATCACTTGAATATGAGCCAGCAGTATGCAGCAGCAGCCAAAAAAGCTAATACAATCCTGGGTTGTATAAACAGAGGCATAGAATCAAGATCACGTGAAATATTAGTGCTGCTTTATAAAACCCTAGTAAGACCACACCTGGAATACTGCAACCAATTTAAGTCACCATATTACAAAAATGATGTTAAGACTTTGGAAAAAGTTCAGAGAAGAGCAACTAAGGTGATCAAAGGCCTGGAGACTAAACTATATGAAGAATGGCTGCAGGTTTTGAGTTTGGCTAGTGTAACGAAAAGAAGAATTAGCGGTGACATGACAGCAGTATTTCAGTATTTGAAGGGCTGCCACAAAGAAGAGGGGTTCAAATTATTCTCCAAAACACTGGAGGGCAGGACAAGAAACAATGGTTGGAAACTAATCAAAGGGAGAAGCAATCTGGAATTAAGGAGAAACTTCCTAACCGTGAGGACAATTAACCAGTGGAACACCTTGCCTTCAGAAATCGTGGGTGCTCCGTCACTGGAGGTTTTTAAGAAGAGACTAGACAGTCACTTGTCTGAAATTATATAGGTTCTCCTGCTTGAGCAGAGGGCTGGACTAGAAGACCTGCAAGGATCCTTACAGCTCTTTTCTATTCTGTTCTAAGAATGAAGGTGCATAAATTAGATCTTTGTATAAATGAACCAGGAGAAAACCTTACTCTCCAGAAAGAATATCAGGGCAAAACTAAAGTTCAGTTATGAGTATCTGAACAAAAACAAGGACTTCTGAGACAACTGGATAAACGAGGTAAAGATAGGGTTATCTAGTCACAGTTCCAAAAGACATGCTTGGTGAAAACCAAAGATAGCATTTCAGCAGAAGGACCTAATGCCATTTCCAAAGCATCGTGGTGAAAATATTATGGTTTGGGGCTGCTTTGAGGCAACAGTGTCTGAGCAGCTCACCATCACTGAATCCACTATGAATTCTTCATTGTACAAGAAGGTGGTTGAGGATAATGTGATAACATCTGTTAGAAGATTGGAATTCAAGCAAAAATGGACCTTCAGACATGACAATAACCCTAAATGCCAGTAAATCCATCAAGGGATGGTGGGGGAAAAAAAAAAGAGATCTGGAATGGTCAAATCAAACCCCAGATTTAAATCCCATGAAGATGTTGTGGGATGATTTGAATCAGGCTGTGCATGCAAAAAAAACCTCCAACACTCTACAATTGAAAAAATGGAGGAATGGAAAAAACTCATCCCAAACAATATCAGTGACTATGAGAAAGTTATAGGAAAGCCTTCCCTTAAAGTTGTTTCTGCCAAAGAGGGTGATATAAATACTACAGCCAAGAGTGTACTTATTTTTTCCACAGAAGGATATGGCATGTCTGCAAATTTTTGACTGAACAAATGATTGTTAAGTCAATTTTTCAGATTTTTTGTTTGTTTAATTATATCACCTTTTTCTTCTTTCTACTTTAACTGATCCCCGGATGAAAGATAGCTAACAAAATAAATGTATTTGTTCTTTCTACACGTCCATTTGCTGCAAGGCTGTTATCTTCCAGAGGTAATAGACTTGTCCAAAAGTAAATGAATTTATTTTGCTTACTCTGCGATTTCTATTGTGATCAACAGATCTCAGATGCCTCTGAAGAAGATGTTGTTGTGCAGGAATCAGCATGTCACAAGCCATACAGTGAGCAGCTTCTATCTTCTTAAAAAAGTGCTCCTGGCCAATTCCTGAAAAAATATAAATTGGAACAAAAGTTATTGACAAAGTCCTAGATATGCTATTAAAAAATATAAAAGTTGTTCCCATTCAATGCTGGGGTAATAGAAATGAAACACATATTATTTACCAGAACAATAGCTATACTCTGAATACGTAAACCAGACATCCTTGTTTAAAATGTGCATATGGTCATGATCGCTATTAAAACGTCTGTCAACCCTTACAACTTTTAAAAGTAACATCACTGAGAGCCAGTTTGGTGTAGCGGTTAAAGTGCTGGCCTAAAAACCAGGGGACTGTAAGTTCTAGCCTTGCCTTAGACATGAAAACCAGCTGGGTGACCTTGGGTTGACCAATAGGAGAAGGAAGGAGTATTATGTATCTTTGCCATTGTGTTATTTATAAAAAAGTGAACACAAAACAAAAATAAATAAATAATCATGAAGAAGATCTTTTTAAGATTATCATGTAATATCTAATAGCATTATCAGGGATATAAACATAAAATAAAGTAACATTAAAGAAAGACATTTTAGGTACAAGGGGAAAAAAGATTTTCTTTTTCCCCTTGGAAAAAGGAAAATGTACGGAGTTCTTACATTTTTGGTAATGAAGTAATTCAAGATTTCTGATAAAGTTCGTATGAGATTCTAAGGAATTAGTAATATAAACCTGAAAATAATTTCTTCCACTGCTCTCTGCCTGTTTTTGGTTCACTCCATCTTATATAGGATTGCAAAACATTAGGAGAAATTAGGAGCACAGTTCAATTCCCCAAACTTCCAAATGCAGCAGGAGGCCTTAAGTGTCATCACCAGAAAAGGTGTGACTGAAATCAAAAGTCCCACCTTAACTACGTTTTATTCAGTAAAGGCATTATAGAGTTGTCAAAGAAAGGATTTGTCCCAATATTAATTTTAGCAACAGCAAATAGCACATAGATTTGCATACTGCTTCATATTACTTTATAGCACTCTCTGGGAGGTTTCCAATGTCAGCATATAGCCCCCAACAATCCGGGTCATCATTTTACCAACCTCGGAAAGATGGAAGGCTGAGTCAACTTCAGGACTGAACTCTAGGCTCTGGGCAGAGTTTGCCTGTGCTGCAATACTGCATTCTAAACACTGCGCCACCAGGGCTTGGGGTCTATGACAATTCGTCGCAGCCAACTCGCCACGGCCAACTTGCAATAACTAACTAATATCAAAGAAATGGCAGAACAGAATCGTTAAAGAAAGGATGCCAAAGGAGGGACGGAATGAAATGTGAATGACAAAAATTACAATATTTTTTAAATTTATTTTAAATAATTAAATTGAATTGTTAAATTCTCCTATCCCATGATAAACTGTCCTGTGGCAAATTATTCCATGGCGAGTTGTTCCATTTTGTAGAGCTCATGTCTATACATTTGTACTCTACTCTACTCGACTAACTCCCTGAAACAGAACAAATTGGTAGTTTCACATGCTCTGTCTTTCTGATGCATAAGGCAAACTTTCTAATCAGGTGCCTGTAGACATATTGGGTTACAGTAAAGACTGAACCTAAAAGCAAGTGCTAGATCAGTCTCCCACAACTCAGTGTTCTAAGTGTTCTTTTTCAAATTTCTACATTATCCTTGGAAATGCTGTAAATGACCAATTAAACCCAAAATCAAGGCACTCTCAGCAATTGAACTATATTGAGTGATATATATCTCAAGGACTGTCCAGTTCAACCAAGGAAAGCTTTGCTCTAGTGGGAACATTTTGGACAAGGGATATGCCTTTTTGAATTCTTGGGGGCAAAATAAAAAGAAATTTCTTAGCTTGAATGTTTCACAGGGTTAAGATAAAAATAGAATAATCTTGTGTTTAATGCCCCGATTAAAGGAAAACCAAAATACGAATGTAAAATAAAAGTCATTTGACAAGAGATAAATATCTTGTCTCCTGTCACCATCCCCTCCCTCCGTTCCTCCTGCATGGTACTGCACTGTCTACTATATTCATGCTGTCTCAGGTTTAGTAGTTGTCAACTTTCTTTTCTTGCATTACAAGTTGCCCTTGTTCATCAACACTAACTGGACTAGAATTTCTGTCCTTAAGTGATGTGGTCCTTAGGTGAAACTTCAAGTGATCATACTGCTTAGCAACAGCAGTTTGAGTATTCCCAGTTACATTTCCCTATTAGGCCAAAACTATGACATCGTTAGGCCAGGACCCTGCCCTGCTGCATTTGCTTCTGCTTTCCCAATCCCTGCTCTTTTTGGCCATCCTGCTGTCCACTGCCTCAAGTATCCCTACTGTCCCCTGCTAACGTTTGCCATCTTCCTCCCATTGCTGACAAGGCAAACCTAGTCTGGCTCTTAGTGTGTCAACGGACTGTACAAGGCTTTGGAAGGTTTCAGAAAGGCTGTGCAGAATGAGGAGCTGAAGCCAACAAGAGCCCAAGCCAGCTGTTGACTCGTCAGCAGCGAGAGGAAGATGACGAAAGTCAGGTAGGGGTGGTAGATAGGGACAGTGAGTGCAGGCATCCAAAAGGGCAGACATGGGGTACAGGCAGGTGAAAGGTCCCATGAAGGTGGACTGTTGAGTGTCCAAATTTTGGTCACATGACTGCAGGGGCACTGTAACGTCTGTTATTTCAAGGACCAGTTCAAAATATCATTTGTTCAGAAATGGCATAAGTGAGGACCACCTATATAGCTTACTTAAACATTATTTTTCAAGGGATTAAGATCACTGCAGCAATGTGTGCAATATCTAGATGAGAGTTAATGCATGTCAAATGGTCTTCTACTCTTAATAATGTTGTTCTTACCTTTAAATGGGTCAGATTTTGGTTTTGTACCCTCTTTCTCACTCAGCTCTTGTCGGCGCTTCCCAATTTTCTTGTTTCTATTCACAATGTATTTCTAGGGAATGAGAGTAGACAATATTAAATATACAAGTTACTGGCCTTAAATTATAAATAAAAGCAGCTCAATAAGATATGTTTTTGCCAACTACACCTCCAGCCTCATGGCAATGCAATCTTCCCAGAAAGATAGTTAATAGTTAAGTAACAATGTACAATTTCAATTACATTTTTCCAATGAAAGCCTTAGTTACCATTTATGAAAATGTACAGCAGAGGTCTTTATAGTGGCTCTAACAAATCATTTATAACAACAACAAATGTAGTTTTAGAAAAACCCATGAACTAAAATGAGTAACTTTTCAAGCAACCTTAACATCTTGTGCAATTTGGAAATTTAACTATTTAAATGAGTATTGAAATATCCAGTCTAGATTTTATGTTACTTAGAGGTATTTTTAACTGGAGTCTTTTGGAGTGAGTTTCTAATTATTTAAAATCACTTTAGGATTTTCTGAAGCTATACCTGCAGGAATTCCACTGTCTTATCAGGTAATTTGGTTCCAATGTATCGCAAGACTTCTTTATGAAATTTGCTTTGCAAATGTTTCTCCATTTCTTCATTCCCAAAAGTTCGGAACTTACAGATAGAGCAGGCAAACTGAATTCTACAAGAAACCATTTTGTTATAAAATGCAGTTTCAAAAATATGAAGCATTATGAAGTTAAAATTTGTAAATTCATAAATTAAGCACAATTCATCCCATAAATTTGATAAAAACTAAGACCTAATTTAATTTTGAAGTGTTTTCTCCAACATAACATATAGCATCTTAATAAAGAAAATACAGTAAGTATCCGGGTTAACAAGGCCCTGATCTAAGGATGAACCATAGTTAAGAATGGAGCAAAATTCAAGTTAAATATGAAATTATTCCAAATAAATAGACAACAAGTTGTTTATTATGCAATACAACTTACATAGAATTTCACAATAATATTGTTCTGTCTTACATACACATTCAACTTAAGGACAGAGCTTGGGAATGGAACTTGTTCTTACACTGGGAAACTCTCAGTAGCACATTCATAGATTGATGTTGAATTTCCATTTTACCATTATAAAAGAAACGATGTTTTAGCAGTATTTTTTTTTTCAACAAGACACTATCTTTACTCTCATACATATTGTTCTGGAAAAAGACTGCATTAAGTTCTGTGTTACGTTCATTTTTATTAAGCAACCCAACTAAAAATACACCTGAATGGTTACGATATCTTTTGCTTGATCCTAAACAGCAACATACAAAATACAAAGAGAAAAGTGGGAAACAATTTTTGAACAACTGAAAATATATTATTAAACGTAGCATTTTAAGGTTTTCCACTTTCTTATATTACATGCATTTAGTCTATACTGTCAATTAGACAACATTTTTGAGGAAATCAGTCTCCCTCTCGGCCTTTAGGAGTTCCTGGCTCCACTAACGGGAAGAGAGAGATGTTCGCAAGCAGGGAGGATTGTAATTTGAGGCCTCTACCGCTTCCGTCGCCACTGGCGCGAGTTGCCATCTCATTTAGTGGCGACCGGCAAGCGGGACACTCGGGGCACGCTGCTCTACCTATAAGAGGGAATAAGACCCCGTCCCCAGCTGTCTGGAGTTAGGAGCTGAATTTTACAATTTAAATCCAATTTAAAGGTGCTCCACTAACTCAAATGAGGGATTGCAGCCTCAGCAGCTTGAGCTGAAGCTCTGCTGCGGGGACAAACCCCAGCAACTCTACCGATGGTTGGGAGTCAGCTGTTTAAACTCACACTTAGATGAATCTGGTGAATATAGAGTCCAAGAATAAGCTATTTCCAACTGGAAGAGTAGTTTGACATGTCTGTCCAAGCTGAGTGACTGAGTCATAAAGCTGCCCAGGATAGCAACAGAGGCAAGATATAAACAGCTCTGACAGGTTCAGTCCAATCACCTAGCAGATGAGTTTAACCCATTCCTGGAGGCTATATCCACCACTATGGAGAAAAGTGGGAAACAATTTTTGAACAACTGAAAATATATTATTAAATGCAGCATTTTAAGGTTTTCCACTTTCTTATATTACATGCATTTAGTCTATACAATCAATTAGACAAATATATAAAATTATATATACATATTATAGCATAAAACTGAATACAAAATCCCAGTTTTAAAATCAGTTGTTTGTGTTGTATGTGTGTTTTCATAATATTTTTTCAAAGTATTGAACAATTCAGATCTGAGGATGCTGTTTTTAACAACAGAAGTCCAAACTAAGTTTAATTTAAAGTGTTTTTTGACCCATTCATTTTAAGCATTTATTAGGACTTTTTGATTTTAGTGCCAGTGAAATTCCTTATTAGAAATTTGAAAAAAATCAATTGTAACTTTCAAGTCAATAACACATTTTTTAAAAACAAAAATTTAGAATAATTTGATGTAGTTACATTGCTTATGTAACATTTGATATAACAAGGTTCATCTTTTCCCATGAACCACAGGAAATGAGTTTTTAAAATGTGAAACTAATGGTAGTATAATATACCGTATTTTTCAGAGTATAAGATGCACCGATGTATAAGACGCACCAAGATTTCAAAGAGGTAAATAAGAAAAAAAAGGTTTTTGTCTTCCCTGCCTCCAGGAACTCTCTGCAGGCCTCCCAAACAGACCAGATCAATAAATCCAGAGCTAAGGTCACATATTCAGAAAATATAATGAGTTACGGTCATAGAGCAAACATTTCAGAATGCAAGGCAGTGAGCTGGCCGCTCAAATGATCCGTATATTTAATACTGTTTAATATTTATGCAAACAGGCCTTCATAAATTAGACATCGGGGGAAGCTGCAGATTGAAAAGGTTAGTTTAGCCTTTTAGGAAAATGTGCCCAAATCAGGAAGAATTATTATGAGGTCGGTTTGACATAATAAAATATGGGTGTATTTTTATCTCCAATTATACACACGAGGTTTCCCACTTGATTTATCACGTGATACATGCACTGCACGTCAGCATCAACCACAAAATTACTCATTGTCCATCAACGTAGATTTTTCTTCTTCTTTTCTATACTGTTTTTATGGCTTGTAAGCCACCTAGAGTCACTGTGAGCCAGTAGAAAACGATAGAAAATGCCAAATTAAAATGTAAACATAAAGGAGAGCAGTTGCAACATCTAGTTTTTCAACCTCTCGGTATTCCAAAAGGCCGCAGCACTACCCTACGTTTTGCAATATTTCACAAGGTATACAATGCTTCACAGGTTGATATAGAAAAAAAAACCGCTACGTGTCAACAGTTATGAAGTATGAAATACGGTTCCTTGGCATACCGACATCATTTTGAGTGTTAAAACTTTTTTAAAAAATGTGCTGTAACAGAGAGGGGTGTGTGTGTGAGAGCGAGAGAGGGAGGGAGAGAGAGAGACAGGGAGAAATAATGGGAGACAGAGGAGAGAGGGAGAGGCAGGAAGAGAGAGGAGAGACAGGGAGGGAGGGAAGGAGAGAGAGGGAAGGAGAGAGAGAGTGGGACGGAGAAAGAAAGAGAGACAGGGAGAAAGAGAGGAAGAGGGAGACAGAGGAGAGACAGGGAGAGAGAGGAGAGGAAGAGAGGAAGAGGGAGACAGAGGAGAGAAAGGGAGAGAGACAGGGAGAAAGAGGAAGACAAGAGAGAGGGAGAGAGAGGGAGAAAGAGAGGAAAAGGGAGACAGGGGAGAGGGAGAGAGAGACAGGGAGAAAGAGAGGAAGAGGGAGAAAGAGGAGAGAGAGGGAGGAGAGAGAGAGAGAGAGAGAGATAAATATAAGAGAATATTTTATGTGTTACCTCTTTATCTATCAGCCTTAATGCATATTTTACATCCGGATTTTCCAGCGTGATTGGAGGCATTGCTTTCGAGAAAAGTCGCTTGATCAAACTGATCACGAAATAGACTGGAAATAGCACAATGTTTCCCAACTGCAACAGAAAGAAAGAAAGAAGTTAACACAGTAGTAAACACGTTCTGTAAGCAATGTTATCTGGGAGTGCTTCTCTGTGGAGAAGATGCTGCAGAGGAGTGGTAGGGTAGCGAGACCACCTCCCCTCCAAAATAGGCTTTACACATCTGCATTTGCAAATGCAAGTCAGTGAAACGCTCCTTCTTGCAAAAGTCGACTATTTCAAGGTTGCAACAACTCCTAACACCACATAGTAGAGATTTGTTCTCCTGGAGTATCAGCAGAGAGCATTTGGCCTTGACGGTCTTGTTACTAATCCTTCTGTCCAACTGCTATCAACCTTCCCTTTCATCCCAAGGTAAGGTCTTCATCGAATTTGCTTGCGCAACTGAAACGCACTTGAATTTTTGACACACAGTGTGGGGCTATTTGTCTAACCGGGTTGGCCTTGGCGATGAATGCCTGATAAAGGAGGATGTGGAAAAAATAACATCTGTCAGTACCCAGGTCAATTTTAATCCTGGAAGAACTTAACCATGGAACCTTTGGAAGGACAGATGTTGAAGCTGAAGCTCAAATGATTTTGGACACCTAAGGAGAAGAGAGGGACTCCTTGGAGAAGAGCCTGATGTTGGGAAAAGATGGAAGGCCGGAGGAGAAGGGGACAGCAGCGATAGTACTAGCAATAGTACTTGTACACCGCTTCACAGTCCTCTCTAAGCGGTTTACAGAGTCAGCCTCTTGCCCCCAACAATCTGGGTCCTCGTTTTTTTCAACCTCGGAAGGACGGAAGGCTGAGTCAACCTTGAGCCGGTTGGGATCGAACTGCTGGCAGTGGAATGCAGAGTTAGTCTGCACTACTGCATTCTAACCACTGTGCCAGCAGGAAGGAGAATGAGAAAGGGAGGAGAAAGAGAGAGACAGAGAGAAGGACGGGAGGGAGGGAAAAAAGGGAGAGAAGGAAGGAGAAAGAAAGGGAGAAAAAGAAAAAAGGAAGGAAGGAAAAGAGAGAGAGAAAGAAGTAAGGAAGAAAGGAAAGAAAAAAGGAAGAAGGGAGGGATAGCACTAGCACTTAAGACTTATATACCGCTTCACAGTATTTTACAGCCCTCTCTAAGCGGTTTACAGAATCAGCCTATTTGCCCCCAACAATCTGGGTCCTCATTTGACCCACCTCAGAAGGATGGAAGGCTGAATCAACCTTGATCCGGTCAGGATCAAACTGCTGGCAGTGAGCAGAGTTAGCCTGCAATGCTGCATTCGAAGGAAGGAAGGAAAGGAAGGAAGGGGAAGAAGGTTGGATGGATGGAAGGAAGGAAGGTGAAGGAAGTTGGATGGATGGATGGAAGGAAGGAAGGAAGGTGAAGGAGGTTGGATGGAAGAAAGGAAGGAAGGAATATCAATAGCATTTAAACTTACAGTATATATTGCTTTACAGTGCTTTACAATCCTCTCTAAGAAGCTTACAGAGTCAGCCTCTTGCTCCCAACAATCTTGGTCCTTATTTTATCGACCTCGGAAGGATGGAAGGCTGAGTCAACCTTGATCCGGTCAGGATTGAACTTCTGGCAATTGGCAGAGTTTGCCTGCAATACTGCATTCTTAACCACTGTGCCACCATATTTCTGGAGTTTCCCTCCATTACTTCTTGTCTTGTCCTCAGGTGCTATGGAGAATAGGTTGAGCCCTTCGTTTCTATGACAGCCCCTCAAGTATTGGAAGATTGCTATTATGTCAGCCCTAGTCCTTCTCTTTGATGGGCATAGACAGTTCCCTCAACTGTTCATCGTATCTTTTAGCCTCCAGACCCCTAATCATCTTTGCTGCTCTTCTCTGCACTCTTTCTAGAGTCTCAACATCTGTATTGTATTGTGGCGACCAGAATTGGATGCAGGATTTCCCTTCAGGGTAACAAAACGGGACAGCACTTTTAGACTCCAGCTGGGATAAAGTTGGAAGAAAGGAGAAAATGTCAATAATTCTGAACCGCACGATTCTAATGACCTTCAGGTCTTCTAGTCCTGTGGTCCAGGGGTGGGTTCTATTTTTTTTTACTACCGTTTCTGTGGGTGTGGCTTATTTTGTGGGGGTGGCTTGATGATCATGTGACTGGATGGGCATGACCAACTCAATGTCACTCACATCAAGGGGTGCCTTGCCTGGCCC